>OW121742.1:113781554-113804054 GCA_933228675.1 Stomorhina lunata
CTTCCTATAAAAATAGGAAATTTTTGAAAAATTTCCTATAAAAATAGGAAATTTTTGAAAAATTTCCTTTATAAAATATTAAATTTTTATAGGAAATATAAATATAAAATATAAAAATAGGAAATTTTTGAAAAATTTCCTATAAAAATAGGAAATTTCTGAAAAATTTCCTATAAAAATAGGAAATTTTTGAATAATTTCCTATAAAAATAGGAAATTTTTGTAAAATTTCCTATAAAAATAGGAAATTTGTGAAAAATTTCCTTTATAAAATATTAAATTTTTATAGGAAATATAAAATATAAAAATAGGAAATTTTTGAAAAATTTCCTATAAAAATAGGAAATTTCTGAAAAATTTCCTATAAAAATAGGAAATTTTTGAATAATTTCCTATAAAAATAGGAAATTTTTGTAAAATTTCCTATAAAAATAGGAAATTTGTGAAAAATTTCCTTTACAAAATATTAAATTTTTATAGGAAATATAAATATAAAATATAAAAATAGGAAATTTTTGAAAAATTTTCTATAAAAATAGGAAATTTTTCAAAAATTTCCTATAAAAATGGGAAATTTTTGAAAAATTTCCTATAAAAAAGGGAAATTTTTGAAAAATTTTTTATAAAAATAGGAAATTTATGAAACATTTTCTTTGAAAAATATGAAATTTTTGAAAAATTTCCTATAAAAAAAGAAAATTTTTGTAAAACTTCCTATAAAAAAGGGAAATTTTTGAAAAATTTCCTATAAAAAAAGGAAATTCTTAAAAAATTTCCTATAAAAAAAGGAAATTCTTGAAAAATTTCCTATAAAAAAAGGAAATTTTTGAAAAATTTCCTATAAAAAAAGGAAATTTTTAAAAAAATTCCTATAAAAAATGTATTTTTTTGAAGAATTTCCTATAAAAATAGGAAATAATTGAAAAATGTACTTTAAAAAAAGGAAATTTTTTAAAAATTTCCCATATAAATAGAATATTTTTGAAAAATTTCCTATAAAAATAGAAATTTTTTTGAAAAATTTCCTATAAAAAAAGGAAATTTTTGAAAAATTTCCTATAAAAAAAGGAAATTCTTGAAAATTTTCCTATAAAAAAAGCAAATTTTTGACAAATTTCCTTTAAAAAATCGGAATCTTTTGAAAAATTTCCTTAAAAAAATAGGAAATTTTTGAAAAATATCCTTAAGAAAATAGGAATTTTTTAAAAAATTTCCTTAAGAAAATAGGACATTTTTGAAAAATTTTCCTTAAAAAAATAGGGAATTTTTGAAAAAATTACAATAAAAATAGGAAATTTTTGAAAAATTTCCTTAACAAAATAGGAAATTTTTGCAAAATTTACTTAAAAAAATAGGAAAATTTTGAAAAATTTCCTTAAAAAAATAGGGAATTTTTGAAAAATGTTCAATAAAAATAGGAAATTTTTGAAAATTTTCCTATAAGAATAGGAAATTTTTGAAAAATTTCTTTTAAAAAATATTAAATATTTGAAATTTTTTTTTTTCAAAATAGGAAATTTTTGAAAAATTTCTTTAAAAAAAATATTCCTATTTTTTTTGAAAAATTTCATTTAAAATTTCCTTTAAAAAATAGGAAATTTTTGAAAATTTTCCTTAAAAAAATAAAAATCTTTTGAAAAATTTCCTTTAAAAAATAGGAAATTTTTGAAAAATTTTCTTAAAAAAATAGGAAATTTTTGAAAAATTTCCTTAAGAAAATATGAAATTTTTGAAAATTTTCCTTAAGAAAATAGGAAATTTTTGAAAAATTCCTTAAAAAAATAGGGATTTTTTGAAAATTTTCCTTAAAAAAATCGGAAATTTTTGAAAAATTTCCTTAAAAATAGGAAATTTTTAAAAAATTTCCTTAAAAAAATAGTAAATTTTTGAAAAAAATTCCTATAAAAATAGGAAATTTTTGAAAAATGTTGTGTAAAATAGGAAATTTTTGAAAAATTTCCTGTAAAATAGGAAATTTTTGAAAAATTTTCTATAAAAATAGGAAATTTTTGAAAAATTTCCTCAGAAAAATACGAAATTTTTGAAAAGTTTCCTTAAAAAACTATTGAAAAATTTCCTATAAATATAGGAAATTTTTGAAAAATGTCCATTAAAAGATAGGAAACTTTTCAAAAATTTGCTTGAAATAATAGGAAATTTTTGAAAAATTTTCTTTAAAAAATAGGAAATTTTTGGAAAATTTCCTTAAAAAATAGGACATTTTTGAAAAATTTCCTGTAAAAATATGAAATCTTTGAAAAATAAAAATAGGTAATTTTTGAAAAATTTTCTATAGTCTAGCTTTGTATGTGTTCTATTTCCATTAAATCTGTTAAATTTTCTTTACATGTGTTTGCTTTATGGATTTTTGTCTATCATCTCGTTAACGCCCTGACCACTTATCACCCTCTAAGTGATTTCATAAGATCGTTAAGATTCAAAAAGTTACCACAAATAAACATAATCTTACCTAAAGAAAAGTGAAGAAAATTTCGCATGAATGAAACATGATCTGATATTTTTACATAATCATATAAAAACACAAAATTCCTAAAAAAAATAGAAAATTTTGAACAAAAATTTAAAACTAGTGACATCATTAAAAAGAAAAACAATTTGTTCGGATTATAATTTTTTAAGAAAATTTACCACATAAACTACTTAAGAGGTTTAAGAGGTACAAAAGAGGATGTGTTAGGATATTACATATGATCAGGAAATTTTTTGTATTTTTGAGTGAAATCAAATAACTTTGAAATTTTTTAAGATTATTTAAAAATCGTGTTCTTTTTAAGTAGTTCTCGAGTGCATATTTTTTAGTTTTGAATATAATTTCTCAAAGGATGTGTTGGAATTTTAAGTTCCCAGAGGAGTGATTTTAGGTACTTTAGAAAAAAACATGTATAAAAATTAGTTTATTTATTTGTTTAGAGGTTTTTAAATAAATATTTTCTTTAAAAACTAAAATTATCTTGAATGAGAAGATAAAATTTAATTGAGTTTTAAAATTGGAACATTTGAAAATTCCCACGTTTATATTTTATTAATAAAGAAAATCATAATTTTTAGTTTTCTTTCTTTGAAATAGAAATTTAGAATTGATTTCGAGAATTTATTTTCAAACTAAAAAAAAAAAATTGATGGAAATTTGACGGAAGTTTGAAGGAAATTTGACGCAAGTTTGAAGGAGTTTAAACAGTTAGTTCCATTGAATTGTTTCTTTTATTTTTTAAAGAAACTTGTACTTCTATTAAAGATTAATATTAAATTGAGATTTATTTGTTCAAGCTTCCTTTAAACTTTCTTCAAATTTCCTTCAAACCTTGGTCAATTTTACTATCTTATACTCTATTTTAGCACCATTTAATTAGTTATTTTATTTAAATAAATAATTTTAAGAAATAAATTTATATTCTTAAAGATTATCTGTTAAAACTTGCTTCAAACTTTCTTCAAACTTCCTTCAAACTTTCTTCAAACTGGCTTCAAATCTTCTTTAATTTCACTTTTTCATTCTATTTTGCTTAATTCTAACATTTGTTACATTATCAACCTGATTTCAAACTTTTTCATTTATTTTCAATTAAATTGAAAATTTCCTAAATTGGCAAAAAAAAAAAAATGAACACTCCACAAAAATTTAATTAAACCACAAACTAATTTCTATTTTTTTACGATTTTTTGTTACACATTTTATTTTCTCTATTTCATGTTAGAATTTTCTAGTTTCTAAAACATTTAATTTAATTTCAGCTGAAATTAAACAAGAACAATATGTTTTCAACTCCACCAACAACTACAACAAAAAAATGTTGCACATACTTAAATCGCACATGTGTGAGACAACCCCAAACGCAGCAACATGTTTAAAGTCCACTCTAGACCAGCATGTGCCAAACATTTGCTCAGTTGGCTTTAGGAGTTTAGGTGCTATTTTGGTCAAAACATTATTAGTAAAATACCTTAAACAAAAAAATAGTAATGAAAAAAAAAAAATTTAACAAAAACTAGTTTAATTATTACTGAATAGAGTAAAAGACCAAAAAACAAGCTACATTGGTCTCTACTTTGAAGCATGAAAATGGAATGAAGAAACACTCACAAGAAAATCATCGTCAACATTTTTTTTTATTTTTATAGGAAATTTTTCAAAAATTTCTTATTTCTACAGGAATTTTTCAAAAATTTCTTATTTTTATAGGAAATTTTTCAAGAATTTCATATTTTTATAGAAAATTTTTAAAAAATTTCTTAGTTTTAAAGGAAATTTTTCAAAAATTTGCTATTTTTATAGAAAATTTTTGAAGAATTTCCTATTTTTATAGGAAATTTTTCAAAAATTTCCTTTTTTTATAGAAAATTTTTGAAGAATTTCCTATTTTAATAGGAAATTTTTCAAAAATTTCCTATTTTTATAGGAAATTTTTCAAAAATTTCCTATTTTTATAGGAAATTTTTCAAAAATTTCCTTTTTTTATAGGAAATTTTTCAAAAATTTCCTTTTTTTATAGGAAATTTTTCAAAAATTTTCTATTTTTATAGGAAATTTTTCAAAAATTTCCTATTTTTATAGGAAATTTTTCAAAAATTTCCTATTTTTATAGGAAATTTTTCAAAAATTTCCTATTTTTATAGGAAATTTTTCAAAAATTTCCTATTTTTTATAGGAAATTTTTCAAAAATTTCCTATTTTTATAGGAAATTTTTCAAAAATTTCCTATTTTTATAGGAAATTTTTCAAAAATTTCCTATTTTTATAGGAAATTTTTCAAAAATTTCCTATTTTTATAGGAAATTTTTCAAAAATTTCCTATTTTTATAGGAAATTTTTCAAAAATTTCTTATTTTTATAGGAAATTTTTCAAGAATTTCATATTTTTATAGAAAATTTTTAAAAAATTTCTTAGTTTTAAAGGAAATTTTTCAAAAATTTGCTATTTTTATAGAAAATTTTTGAAGAATTTCCTATTTTAATAGGAAATTTTTCAAAAATTTCCTATTTTTATAGGAAATTTTTCAAAAATTTCCTATTTTTATAGGAAATTTTTCAAAAATTTCCTATTTTTATAGGAAATTTTTCAAAAATTTCCTATTTTTATAGGAAATTTTTCAAAAATTTCCTATTTTTATAGGAAATTTTTCAAAAATTTCCTATTTTTATAGGAAATTTTTCAAAAATTTCCTATTTTTATAGGAAATTTTTCAAAAATTTCCTATTTTTATAGGAAAATTTTCAAAAATTTCCTATTTTTATAGGAAATTTTTCAAAAATTTCCTATTTTTATAGGAAATTTTTCAAAAATTTCCTATTTTTATAGGAAATTTTTCAAAAATTTCCTATTTTTATAGGAAATTTTTCAAAAATTTCCTATTTTTATAGGAAATTTTTCAAAAATTTCCTATTTTTAAAGGAAATTTTTCAAAAATTTCCTATTTTTATAGGAAATTTTTCAAAAATTTCCTATTTTTATAGGAAATTTTTCAAAAATTTCCTATTTTTATAGGAAATTTTTCAAAAATTTCCTATTTTTATAGGAAATTTTTCAAAAATTTCCTATTTCTATAGGAAATTTTTAAAAAATTTCCTATTTTTATAGGAAATTTTTCAAAAATTTCCTATTTTTATAGGAAATTTTTCAAAAATTTCCTATTTTTATAGGAAATTTTTCAAAAATTTCTTATTTTTATAGGAAATTTTTCAAAAATTTCCTATTTTTATAGGAAATTTTTCAAAAATTTCCTATTTTTATAGGAAATTTTTCAAAAATTTCCTATTTTTATAGGAAATTTTTCAAAAATTTCCTATTTTTACAGGAAATTTTTCAAAAATTTCCTATTTTTATAGGAAATTTTTCAAAAATTTCCTATTTTTTTATAGGAAATTTTTCAAAAATTTCCTATTTTTATAGGAAATTTTAAAAAAATTTCCTTTCAAAAATTTCCTATTTTTATAGAAAATTTTTCAAAAAGTTCCAATTTTTTAAAGAAAATTTTTAAAAATTTTTCAAAAATTTCCTATTTTTACGGGAAATTTTTCAAAAATTTCCTATTTTTGATAGTAAATTTTTCAAAAATTTCCTATTTTTATAGGAAATTTTTCAAAAATGTCCTATTTTTATAGGAAATTTTTCAAAAATGTATATTTTTATAGGAAATTTTTTAAAAATTTGCTATTTTTATAGGAAATTTTTCAAAAATTTCCTATTTTTATAGGAAATTTTTCAAAAATTTCCTATTTTTATAGGAAATTTTTCAAAAATTTCCTATTTTTATAGGAAATTTTTCAAAAATTTCCTATTTATATAGGAAATTTTTCAAAAATTTCCTATTTTTATAGGAAATTTTTCAAAAATTTCCTATTTTTATAGGAAATTTTTCAAAAATTTTCTATTTTTATCGGAAATTTTTCAAAAATTTCCTATTTTGAAAAAAATTTCCTATAAAAATAGGAAATTTTTGAAAAATTTTCTTTTTAAAGAAAATTTCCAAAAATGACCTATTTTTATAGGAAATTTTTCAAAAATTTCTTTTTTTATAGGAAATTTTTCAAAAATTTCTTTTTTTATAGGAAATTTTTCAAAAATTTCTTTTTTTATAGGAAATTTTTCAAAAATTTATTTTTTTATAGGAAATTTTTCAAAAATTTCTTATTTTTTAATATTTTTTTTGGTGTAAAATGCCACAGTTGAATGAACGTGTTGTTGAACTCGTACTTGCGACATAATTAAATTGAATAGTTGGAGCAAAAAATAGCATTATCAACCGCATGTTAGATATTAAACTCAGTTTCAGTTTTCTACGGTGTGCCTAAACACTAAGTCCATTATAAGTATAAAAGTTTGTAAGTATCTGTATAGCTACAAGTACAACTTAATACTTCAGAAAGACTCGAGGCACAATGACTAGGTTTTGTTTTTATTTGGTCTCTTTTTTACAGCTTTTTATCGTGTTTAATGTACAAATGTCACTACTGACCTACATTTCGTTTTTTTAGCAACAAAATAAATTTTATAAAAATAAAAATAAATAAAACTTGTAAACATTTAAGAGTGAGAACTTGTACAACCGGTTAAATGATGGAACTCACAACAAAGACACACCAAAAAAAAAAAGCACAACACTGACCACATTGCCATAGAAAAACTGCTCGAATAACAAAAACGAACAAATAATTTAAAAAATTCAAATAAATTTGTTAAATATTCATTTAACACTAACATTTAACAAAATAGCGAAAAATAAATAAAATGCCACAGAAAATAGATTTTTCTTCTTCTTGGTTTGGCATGATGATGCTGTTAAGCTGCTTTGCTCCCCGACAGCATATTTCAGCTAAGCCACCCCATAGAGTCATTGCTGGCAGACATGAAGGCACATTTGCTTGGAAAATAAACAAAGACTTAGAAAAAAGCCAAAATCGACAACTACCAAAAACCAGTCAGTCGTCATGATGTTTGTGTATTTTGCTGATCCCACAGACATTAGACATGTTGCAACAATATTTTCTAGAAAAATATTGCTGTTGGGGGCTGCTTGCAACATATTTTCTTACAATCTAATTTAGATTTCAAATTACTAGACTATGACTAGACTATGACTAGACTATGACTAGACTATGACTAGACTATGACTAGACTATGACTAGACTATGACTAGACTATGACTAGACTATGACTAGACTATGACTAGACTATGACTAGACTATGACTAGACTATGACTAGACTATGACTAGACTATGACTAGACTATGACTAGACTATGACTAGACTATGACTAGACTATGACTAGACTATGACTAGACTATGACTAGACTATGACTAGACTATGACTAGACTATGACTAGACTATGACTAGACTATGACTAGACTATGACTAGACTATGACTAGACTATGACTAGACTATGACTAGACTATGACTAGACTATGACTAGACTATGACTAGACTATGACTAGACTATGACTAGACTATGACTAGACTATGACTAGACTATGACTAGACTATGACTAGACTATGACTAGACTATGACTAGACTATGACTAGACTATGACTAGACTATGACTAGACTATGACTAGACTATGACTAGACTATGACTAGACTATGACTAGACTATGACTAGACTATGACTAGACTATGACTAGACTATGACTAGACTATGACTAGACTATGACTAGACTATGACTAGACTATGACTAGACTATGACTAGACTATGACTAGACTATGACTAGACTATGACTAGACTATGACTAGACTATGACTAGACTATGACTAGACTATGACTAGACTATGACTAGACTATGACTAGACTATGACTAGACTATGACTAGACTATGACTAGACTATGACTAGACTATGACTAGACTATGACTAGACTATGACTAGACTATGACTAGACTATGACTAGACTATGACTAGACTATGACTAGACTATGACTAGACTATGACTAGACTATGACTAGACTATGACTAGACTATGACTAGACTATGACTAGACTATGACTAGACTATGACTAGACTATGACTAGACTATGACTAGACTATGACTAGACTATGACTAGACTATGACTAGACTATGACTAGACTATGACTAGACTATGACTAGACTATGACTAGACTATGACTAGACTATGACTAGACTATGACTAGACTATGACTAGACTATGACTAGACTATGACTAGACTATGACTAGACTATGACTAGACTATGACTAGACTATGACTAGACTATGACTAGACTATGACTAGACTATGACTAGACTATGACTAGACTATGACTAGACTATGACTAGACTATGACTAGACTATGACTAGACTATGACTAGACTATGACTAGACTATGACTAGACTATGACTAGACTATGACTAGACTATGACTAGACTATGACTAGACTATGACTAGACTATGACTAGACTATGACTAGACTATGACTAGACTATGACTAGACTATGACTAGACTATGACTAGACTATGACTAGACTATGACTAGACTATGACTAGACTATGACTAGACTATGACTAGACTATGACTAGACTATGACTAGACTATGACTAGACTATGACTAGACTATGACTAGACTATGACTAGACTATGACTAGACTATGACTAGACTATGACTAGACTATGACTAGACTATGACTAGACTATGACTAGACTATGACTAGACTATGACTAGACTATGACTAGACTATGACTAGACTATGACTAGACTATGACTAGACTATGACTAGACTATGACTAGACTATGACTAGACTATGACTAGACTATGACTAGACTATGACTAGACTATGACTAGACTATGACTAGACTATGACTAGACTATGACTAGACTATGACTAGACTATGACTAGACTATGACTAGACTATGACTAGACTATGACTAGACTATGACTAGACTATGACTAGACTATGACTAGACTATGACTAGACTATGACTAGACTATGACTAGACTATGACTAGACTATGACTAGACTATGACTAGACTATGACTAGACTATGACTAGACTATGACTAGACTATGACTAGACTATGACTAGACTATGACTAGACTATGACTAGACTATGACTAGACTATGACTAGACTATGACTAGACTATGACTAGACTATGACTAGACTATGACTAGACTATGACTAGACTATGACTAGACTATGACTAGACTATGACTAGACTATGACTAGACTATGACTAGACTATGACTAGACTATGACTAGACTATGACTAGACTATGACTAGACTATGACTAGACTATGACTAGACTATGACTAGACTATGACTAGACTATGACTAGACTATGACTAGACTATGACTAGACTATGACTAGACTATGACTAGACTATGACTAGACTATGACTAGACTATGACTAGACTATGACTAGACTATGACTAGACTATGACTAGACTATGACTAGACTATGACTAGACTATGACTAGACTATGACTAGACTATGACTAGACTATGACTAGACTATGACTAGACTATGACTAGACTATGACTAGACTATGACTAGACTATGACTAGACTATGACTAGACTATGACTAGACTATGACTAGACTATGACTAGACTATGACTAGACTATGACTAGACTATGACTAGACTATGACTAGACTATGACTAGACTATGACTAGACTATGACTAGACTATGACTAGACTATGACTAGACTATGACTAGACTATGACTAGACTATGACTAGACTATGACTAGACTATGACTAGACTATGACTAGACTATGACTAGACTATGACTAGACTATGACTAGACTATGACTAGACTATGACTAGACTATGACTAGACTATGACTAGACTATGACTAGACTATGACTAGACTATGACTAGACTATGACTAGACTATGACTAGACTATGACTAGACTATGACTAGACTATGACTAGACTATGACTAGACTATGACTAGACTATGACTAGACTATGACTAGACTATGACTAGACTATGACTAGACTATGACTAGACTATGACTAGACTATGACTAGACTATGACTAGACTATGACTAGACTATGACTAGACTATGACTAGACTATGACTAGACTATGACTAGACTATGACTAGACTATGACTAGACTATGACTAGACTATGACTAGACTATGACTAGACTATGACTAGACTATGACTAGACTATGACTAGACTATGACTAGACTATGACTAGACTATGACTAGACTATGACTAGACTATGACTAGACTATGACTAGACTATGACTAGACTATGACTAGACTATGACTAGACTATGACTAGACTATGACTAGACTATGACTAGACTATGACTAGACTATGACTAGACTATGACTAGACTATGACTAGACTATGACTAGACTATGACTAGACTATGACTAGACTATGACTAGACTATGACTAGACTATGACTAGACTATGACTAGACTATGACTAGACTATGACTAGACTATGACTAGACTATGACTAGACTATGACTAGACTATGACTAGACTATGACTAGACTATGACTAGACTATGACTAGACTATGACTAGACTATGACTAGACTATGACTAGACTATGACTAGACTATGACTAGACTATGACTAGACTATGACTAGACTATGACTAGACTATGACTAGACTATGACTAGACTATGACTAGACTATGACTAGACTATGACTAGACTATGACTAGACTATGACTAGACTATGACTAGACTATGACTAGACTATGACTAGACTATGACTAGACTATGACTAGACTATGACTAGACTATGACTAGACTATGACTAGACTATGACTAGACTATGACTAGACTATGACTAGACTATGACTAGACTATGACTAGACTATGACTAGACTATGACTAGACTATGACTAGACTATGACTAGACTATGACTAGACTATGACTAGACTATGACTAGACTATGACTAGACTATGACTAGACTATGACTAGACTATGACTAGACTATGACTAGACTATGACTAGACTATGACTAGACTATGACTAGACTATGACTAGACTATGACTAGACTATGACTAGACTATGACTAGACTATGACTAGACTATGACTAGACTATGACTAGACTATGACTAGACTATGACTAGACTATGACTAGACTATGACTAGACTATGACTAGACTATGACTAGACTATGACTAGACTATGACTAGACTATGACTAGACTATGACTAGACTATGACTAGACTATGACTAGACTATGACTAGACTATGACTAGACTATGACTAGACTATGACTAGACTATGACTAGACTATGACTAGACTATGACTAGACTATGACTAGACTATGACTAGACTATGACTAGACTATGACTAGACTATGACTAGACTATGACTAGACTATGACTAGACTATGACTAGACTATGACTAGACTATGACTAGACTATGACTAGACTATGACTAGACTATGACTAGACTATGACTAGACTATGACTAGACTATGACTAGACTATGACTAGACTATGACTAGACTATGACTAGACTATGACTAGACTATGACTAGACTATGACTAGACTATGACTAGACTATGACTAGACTATGACTAGACTATGACTAGACTATGACTAGACTATGACTAGACTATGACTAGACTATGACTAGACTATGACTAGACTATGACTAGACTATGACTAGACTATGACTAGACTATGACTAGACTATGACTAGACTATGACTAGACTATGACTAGACTATGACTAGACTATGACTAGACTATGACTAGACTATGACTAGACTATGACTAGACTATGACTAGACTATGACTAGACTATGACTAGACTATGACTAGACTATGACTAGACTATGACTAGACTATGACTAGACTATGACTAGACTATGACTAGACTATGACTAGACTATGACTAGACTATGACTAGACTATGACTAGACTATGACTAGACTATGACTAGACTATGACTAGACTATGACTAGACTATGACTAGACTATGACTAGACTATGACTAGACTATGACTAGACTATGACTAGACTATGACTAGACTATGACTAGACTATGACTAGACTATGACTAGACTATGACTAGACTATGACTAGACTATGACTAGACTATGACTAGACTATGACTAGACTGAGTAGAGCTTTGACAGTCTTTTGGACTAAAGTTTCGATGAGAGCTTCTAATCTAGACTTGAACTTTGTATTAAGTTTTGGCTAGAGCTGCATGTTTTGTAGTGCTTTGATTTGATTTCTCACCAGCATTTTGTACTTATATACGCTTTAGCCACTTTGTTAGAGATTTTTTTTTTGATTTTTTAACAAATCCCGTGTAACTTTTTTTGTTACAAAATTTGTATTTTGGCTGTTTTTTTTATTATTTTATTTTGTAAATGCTTTTGTGTTTTTTTGGTTGGGTTGAGTGAAGGAAAGCAACACGTTGTTAAGTTTTATGGCCATGTGTGGCATGTGGCAGATGTGTCAGTTGAAACTCAAAGCCAAAGACCATATATCAGCTTTCAAGCATTTTTTTTGGACTTTTCTGCAGAAAATATATGATGATGGTAAGCAATATAGAAAATGTGTTGCAGTTTTGTTAATATTTTTTTTTGTATTTTGCAATTTTTATATTTATTTGCTTTAAAAGTGTTAAAATAAATAATGGCCTTTCAGTTTTGTTGCAAAATATGTTCATAAATATTATTTTGTTGAATTTTTTTTGTTCACACTTTTTTGTTGATTTAAGTATAATTAAAAGCTAAAAATAAAATTGAATAAAAAAATAAGAAAAATTTTATTTAAGCTCTAAAATACTAAATACAAAAAGTAAATTTACAAAAAATTGCCACTAGCAGAGCAAGGTTTCGATCCTCGGACCTCTGGGTTATGGGCCCAGCACGCTTCCACTGCGCCACTCTGCTTATTGACAACTTTAAAGCGATTAAGTCTATTGAACCCATGCTTTAATTATTTGCTAAAAAGCGGTTTAAATAGTGTCTAAATAAAAAAAACATTAACAGAAAGTCATAAAATTTGCATTAATTTTATGTGCTAACATTTGCATAAAATTTTAATGTTTCTATATCAATGTTATTAACAGTTTTTAAAATAACATTTCAAAAAATTTCCTATAAAAATAGAAAATTTTTAAAAAATTTCCTTTAAAAATAGAAAATTTTCGAAAAATTTTCTATCAAAATATAAAAATTTCCTATAAAAATAGAAAATTTTAGAAAAATTTCCTATAAAAATAGAAAAATTTTGAAAAATTTCCTATCAAAATAGAAAATTTTTGAAAAATTTCCTATAAAAATAGAACATTTTTGAAAAATTTCCGATAAAAATAGAAAATTTTTGAAAAATTTCCGATAAAAATAGAAAAATGTTAAAAAATTTCTTATAAAAATTGAAAAATAGAAAATTTTTTAAAAGCTTCCTATTAAAATAGAAAATTTTTTAAAAATTTCCTATAAAAATACAAAATTTTTTAAAAACAGAAAATAGAAGAATTTTTAAAAACTACCTATTAACGTAGCAAATTTTTTAAAAAATTTTTATAAAAATAGCAGATTTTTAAAAAATTTCTTATAAAAATAGCAAATTTTTGAAAAATTTCTTATAAAAATAGAAAATTTTTGAAAAATTTCCTATAAAAATAAGAAATTTTTGAAAAATATAATATAAAAATAGGAAATTTTTGAAAAAATTCCTATAAAAAAAGAAAATTTTTTTAAAAATTTCCTATAAAAATAGAAAATTTTTGAAAAATTTCCTATAAAAATAGAAAATTTTTGAAAAATTTCCTAAAAAAAATAAAAGAAAATTTTTGAAAAATTTCTTTTAAAAATAGAAAATCTTTAAAAAAAATTTCTATAAAAATAAAAAAAAATTAAAAATTTGCTATAAAATTAGAAATTTTTTTATAAATTTCCTAGAAAATTAGAAAATTTTTTAAAAAATTTCGTTTTTAGAAAAATTTCCTTTAAAGGTAAAAAAAATTGATAAATTTCTTATCAAAATAGAAAATTTTTTAAAAATTTCCTATAAAAAAGAAAAATTTTTTTAAATTTCCTATAAAAATAGAAAATTTTCTAAAAATTTCCTATAAAAATAGAAAATTTTCTAAAAATTTCCTATAAAAATATAAAATTTTTGAAAAATTTCCTATAAAAATATAAAAATAGAAAATTTTTCAAAAATTTCCTATAAAAATAGAAAATTTTTGAAAATTTTCCTATAAAAATTGAAAATTTTTGAAAATTTTCCTATAAAAATAGAAAATTTTTGAAAAATTTCCTATAAAAATAGGAAATTTTTGAAAAATTTCCTATAAAAATAGGAAATTTTTGAAAAATTTCCTATAAAAATAGGAAATTTTTGAAAAATTTCCTATAAAAATAAATTTCCTATTAAAATAGGAAATTTTTGAAAAATTTCCTATAAAAATAGGAAATTTTTGAAAAATTTCCTGTAAAAATAGGAAATTTTTGAAAAATTTCCTATAAAAATAGGAAATTTTTGAAAAATTTCCTATAAAAATAGGAAATTTTTGAAAAATTTCCTATAAAAATATAAAAATAGAAAATTTTTCAAAAATTTCCTATAAAAATAGAAAATTTTTCAAAAATTTCCTATTACAATAGAAAATTTTTATAAAATTTCCTATAAAAATAAATAATTTTTGAAAATTTTCCTATAAAAACAGAAAATTTTTGAAAAATTTCCTATAAAAATAGAAAATTTTTGAAAAATTTCCTATAAAAATAGAAAATTTTTGAAAAATTTCCTATAAAAATAGAAAATTTTTGAAAAATTTCCTATAAAAATAGAAAATTTTTGAAAAATTTCTTATAAAAATAGAAAATTTTTGAAAAATTTCCTATAAAAATAGAAAATTTTTGAAAAATTTCCTATAAAAATAGAAAAATTTTTAAAAATTTCCTATAAAAAAGAAAAAATTTTTTAAATTTCCTATAAAAATAGAAAATTTTCTAAAAATTTCCTACAAAAATAGAAAATTTTTGAAAAATTTCCTATAAAAATATAAAAATAGAAAATTTTTCAAAAATTTCCTATAAAAATAGAAAATTTTTCAAAAATTTCCTATAAAAATAGATAATTTTTGAAAATTTTCCTATAAAAATTGAAAATTCTTGAAATATTTCCTTTAAAAATAGAAAATTTTCTAAAAATTTCCTATAAAAATAGAAAATTTTTGAAAAATTTCCTATAAAAATAGGAAATTTTTGAAAAATTTCCTATAAAAATAGGAAATTTTTGAAAAATTTCCTATAAAAATAGAAAATTTTTGAAAAATTTCCTATAAAAATAGAAAATTTTTGAAAAATTTCCTATAAAAATAGAAAACTTTTGAAAAATTTCCTATAAAAATAGAAAATTTTTGAAAAATTTCCTATTACAATAGAAAATTTTTATAAAATTTCCTATAAAAATAAAAATTTTTGAAAATTTTCCTATAAAAACAGAAAATTTTTGAAAAATTTCCTATAAAAATAGAAAATTTTTGAAAAATTTCCTATAAAAATAGAAAATTTTTGAAAAATTTCCTATAAAAATAGAAAATTTTTGAAAAATTTCCTATAAAAATAGAAAATTTTTGAAAAATTTCCTATAAAAATAGAAAATTTTTAAAAAATTTCCTATAAAAATAGAAAATTTTTGAAAAATTTCCTATAAAAATAGAAAATTTTTGAAAAATTTCCTATAAAAATAGAAAATTTTTGAAAAATTTCCTATAAAAATAGAAAATTTTTGAAAAATTTCCTATAAAAATAAAAAATTTTTGAAAAATTTCCTATAAAAATAAATAATTTTTGAAAATTTTATTATAAAAACAGAAAATTTTTGAAAAATTTCCTATAAAAATAGAAAATTTTTGAAAAATTTCCTATAAAAATAGAAAATTTTTGAAAAATTTCCTATAAAAATAGAAAATTTTTGAAAAATTTCCTATAAAAATAGAAAATTTTTGAAAAATTTCCTATAAAAATAGAAAATTTTTGAAAAATTTCCTATAAAAATAGAAAATTTTTGAAAAATTTCCTATAAAAATAGAAAATTTTTGAAAAATTTCCTATAAAAATAGAAAATTTTTGAAAAATTTCCTATAAAAATAGAAAATTTTTGAAAAATTTCCTATAAAAATAGAAAATTTTTGAAAAATTTCCTATAAAAATAGAAAATTTTTGAAAAATTTCCTATAAAAATAGAAAATTTTTGAAAAATTTCCTATAAAAATAGAAAATTTTTGAAAAATTTCCTATAAAAATAGAAAATTTTTGAAAAATTTCCTATAAAAATAGAAAATTTTTGAAAAATTTCCTATAAAAATAGAAAATTTTTGAAAAATTTCCTATAAAAATAGAAAATTTTTGAAAAATTTCCTATAAAAATAGAAAATTTTTGAAAAATTTCCTATAAAAATAGAAAATTTTTGAAAAATTTCCTATAAAAATAGAAAATTTTTGAAAAATTTCCTATAAAAATAGAAAATTTTTGAAAAATTTCCTATAAAAATTGAAAATTTTTGAAAAATTTCCTATAAAAATAGAAAATTTTTGAAAAATTTCCTATAAAAATAGAAAATTTTTGAAAAATTTCCTATAAAAATAGAAAATTTTTGAAAAATTTCCTATAAAAATAGAAAATTTTTGAAAAATTTCCTATAAAAATAGAAAATTTTTGAAAAATTTCCTATAAAAATAGAAAATTTTTGAAAAATTTCCTATAAAAATAGAAAATTTTTGAAAAATTTCCTATAAAAATAGAAAATTTTTGAAAAATTTCCTATAAAAATAGAAAATTTTTGAAAAATTTCCTATAAAAATAGAAAATTTTTGAAAAATTTCCTATAAAAATAGAAAATTTTTGAAAAATTTCCTATAAAAATAGAAAATTTTTGAAAAATTTCCTATAAAAATAGAAAATTTTTGAAAAATTTCCTATAAAAATAGAAAATTTTTGAAAAATTTCCTATAAAAATAGAAAATTTTTGAAAAATTTCCTATAAAAATAGAAAATTTTTGAAAAATTTCCTATAAAAATAGAAAATTTTTGAAAAATTTCCTATAAAAATAGAAAATTTTTGAAAAATTTCCTATAAAAATAGAAAATTTTTGAAAAATTTCCTATAAAAATAGAAATAGTTTGAAAAATTTCCTATCAAATTGAAAGTTTTTTAAAAATTTCTTAAATTTATAAAGTTCTTCTCTAAAATGTAAAACTTCTCTGATTGTTATTAGACCTCCATTAAATCCACAGACGTCAGTCAATCACTTTATTACTGATCAATTTAATAAATTTCATTACACGTTTTATAGTCTTCCATCCATTCGCCCATCCATCTTTCTTCCACTGAAAAGCAATTAAGGTCGGGGGCTAATGTGTTGATGAATTCCCATATAATTTTCATAGAAAAACATAATTTTGAATTAATTTGTCTGCAAAATATTTATATTTTCTTTATTTTTATGCGCGGCAAATTTTGATGGAAATGTTTTTGTTACTGGGAATGGGGATTTTGTATACAAACAGGCGCCAGAGTGCAGACAAATGTTTGTTTTGGCATAACACTTGCATTGGGCCGGGTGCCGTGATTTGGGAATAAATACGATTATACAAACATAACATATGTATGTGAATTACTATTATTTGGAAATTTGGAAAATATAGGCCAAGGTAATAGATCATATTTATGTGTTAAAAATGTTTTAATAAATGTTTAGAAAACTAATGATTTAGTTAATTAGATTTATTAGGAGAAAAATAAAAATTGGAATTTATAAAAGCCTACATATTTATGTTTGAAAATTGGACAGTAGGGTGCCAATTAACTATATCTGTTTCACGCCAACAAATGTTTTTTTTGAGTTTGGGCGGGTCATGGGCACACATTCCCCTCATACGATTAAGCTCAAATTTTTAAATCAAACTAATCTGGGGGTTGGCATGAAACAAATTCCAAGGTTGAAAAAAACGGGCTCCCTAAAGAACAATCAGTCCACATTTGAACTAAGTGGCGTATAGGATATCAAATAGTCGGCCACAACCGACTATAACATATTCTTAGTTATTACTATTCTTTTCAATAATTATTTGAATGCTCGTTAATATTAAGTAGAATAATAAACAAATTTCCTTCGTTTTGAAAATTTCTACCATTCCCATCATTTACACCCATAACTTTTGGTAATTGTCGGTAATTTGGGGCAGTCACAGAGCAATTTAATGTTTTGCAATTAAATTTTATTTTTAATCTAAGTCAAACATTGCAGACGCCATTTACTGGAAATGTTTAGGAAATGTGTTGCATGTTCAAGAATAAATGTTGAAAGAAAGAAATTTAAAGGCAATTCTTAAATGTCTGTGCAACTAAAGTTTATATTATAAAACCAGGTTGGCCAAATGGAGAGCGTTTTTCCTATAAAACTAAGAAATTTTTGAAAAAATTCCTATAAAAATAAGAAATTTTTGAAATATTTTCTATAAAAATAATAAATTTTAAAAAAATTTCCTAGAAAAATAAGACATTTTTGAAAATTTTTCTATCAACATAAGAAATTTAAAAAAAAAAATTTACAAACATAAGAACTTTTTGAAAAATTTCCTAGGAAAATAAGAAATTTTTGAAAATTTTCCTATAAAAATCACGAATTTTTGAAAAATTTCCTATAAAAATAAGAAGTTTTTGAAAAAATTCCTATCAAAATAAGAAATTTTTGAAAAATTTCATTTAAGAATAAAAAAATTTTGAAAAATTTTCAATTTTTGAAAAATTTCCTATAAAAATAAGAAATTTTCAATAAAAAATCGCAAAACTTCCTATAAAATAAAGAAATTTTTTAAAAATTCCTACAAAAATAAGAAATTTTTTAAAATTTTCTTATAAAAATAAATAAATTTTTGAAAAATTTCATTTAAGAATAAAAAATTTTTGAAAAATTTTCAATAAAAACAAGAAATTTTTGGAAAAAATTCTTATAAAAATAGGAAATTTTTGAAAAATTTCCTATAAAAATAGGAAATTGTTGAAAAATTTCCTATAAAAATAGGAAATTTTTGAAAAATTTCCTATAAAAATAGGAAATTTTTGAAAAAATTCCTATAAAAATAGGAAATTTTTGAAAAATTTCCTATAAAAATAGGAAATTTTTGAAAAATTTCCCATAAAAATAGGAAGTTTTTGAAAAATTTCCTATAAAAATAGGAAATTTTTGAAAAATTTCCTATAAAAATAGGAAATTTTTGAAAAATTTCCTATAAAAATAGGAAATTTTTGAAAAATTTCCTATAAAAATAGGAAATTTTTGAAAAATTTCCTATAAAAATAGGAAATTTTTGAAAAATTTCCTATAAAAATAGGAAATTTTTGAAAAATTTCCTATAAAAATAGTAAATTTTTGAAAAATTTCCTATAAAAATAGGAAATTTTTGAAAAATTTCCTATAAAAATAGGAAATTTTTGAAAAATTTCCTATAAAAATAGGAAATTTTTGAAAAATTTCCTATAAAAATAGGAAATTTTTGAAAAATTTCCTATAAAAATAGGAAATTTTTGAAAAATTTCCTATAAAAATAGGAAATTTTTGAAAAATTTCCTATAAAAATAGGAAATTTTTGAAAAATTTCCTATAAAAATAGGAAATTTTTGAAAAATTTCCTATAAAAATAGGAAATTTTTGAAAAATTTCCTATAAAAATAGGAAATTTTTGAAAAATTTCCTATAAAAATAGGAAATTTTTGAAAAATTTCCTATAAAAATAGGAAATTTTTGAAAAATTTCCTCTAAAAATAGGAAATTTTTGAAAAATTTCCTCTAAAAATAGGAAATTTTTGAAAAATTTCCTCTAAAAATAGGAAATTTTTGAAAAATTTCCTATAAAAATAGGAAATTTTTGAAAAATTTCCTATAAAAATAGGAAATTTTTGAAAAATTTCCTATAAAAATAGGAAATTTTTGAAAAATTTCCTATAAAAATAGGAAATTTTTGAAAAATTTCCTATAAAAATAGGAAATTTTTGAAAAATTTCCTATAAAAATAGGAAATTTTTGAAAAATTTCCTCTAAAAATAGGAAATTTTTGAAAAATTTCCTCTAAAAATAGGAAATTTTTGAAAAATTTCCTCTAAAAATAGGAAATTTTTGAAAAATTTCCTCTAAAAATAGGAAATTTTTGAAAAATTTCCTCTAAAAATAGGAAATTTTTGAAAAATTTCCTATAAAAATAGGAAATTTTTGAAAAATTTCCTATAAAAATAGGAAATTTTTGAAAAATTTCCTATAAAAATAGGAAATTTTTGAAAAATTTCCTATAAAAATAGGAAATTTTTGAAAAATTTCCTATAAAAATAGGAAATTTTTGAAAAATTTCCTATAAAAATAGGAAATTTTTGAAAAATTTCCTATAAAAATAGGAAATTTTTGAAAAATTTCCTATAAAAATAGGAAATTTTTGAAAAATTTCCTATAAAAATAGGAAATTTTTGAAAAATTTCCTATAAAAATAGGAAATTTTTGAAAAATTTCCTATAAAAATAGGAAATTTTTGAAAAATTTCCTATAAAAATAGGAAATTTTTGAAAAATTTCCTATAAAAATAGGAAATTTTTGAAAAATTTCCTATAAAAATAGGAAATTTTTGAAAAATTTCCTATAAAAATAGGAAATTTTTGAAAAATTTCCTATAAAAATAGGAAATTTTTGAAAAATTTCCTATAAAAATAGGAAATTTTTGAAAAATTTCCTATAAAAATAGGAAATTTTTGAAAAATTTCCTATAAAAATAGGAAATTTTTGAAAAATTTCCTATAAAAATAGGAAATTTTTGAAAAATTTCCTATAAAAATAGGAAATTTTTGAAAAATTTCCTATAAAAATAGGAAATTTTTGAAAAATTTCCTATAAAAATAGGAAATTTTTGAAAAATTTCCTATAAAAATAGGAAATTTTTGAAAAATTTCCTATAAAAATAGGAAATTTTTGAAAAATTTCCTATAAAAATAGGAAATTTTTGAAAAATTTCCTATAAAAATAGGAAATTTTTGAAAAATTTCCTATAAAAATAGGAAATTTTTGAAAAATTTCCTATAAAAATAGGAATTTTTTGAAAAATTTCCTATAAAAGTAGGAAATTTTTGAAAAATTTTCAATAAAATAGGAAATTTTTGAAAAATTTCCTGTAAAAATGGAAAATTTTTGAAAAATTTCCTATAAAAATAAAGATTTTTGAAAAATGTCCTGTTAAAATGGGAAATTTTTGAAAAATTTCCTATAAAAATAAGAGATTCTTGTTCTTATTTTTATAGGAAATTTTTTAAAAATTTCCTATAAAAATAAGAAATTTTACAAAAATTTCCTATAAAAATAAGAAAGTTTTGAAAAATTTCCTATAAAAATAAGAAATTTTTGAAAAATTTCCTATAAAAATAGGAAATTTTTTAAAAATTTCTTATTAAAATAGGAAATTTTTAAAAAAATTTCCTATAAAAGTAGGAAATTTTTGAAAATTTTCCTATAAAATAGGAAATTTTTGAAAAATTTCCTGTAAAAATGGGAAATTTTTGAAAAATTTCCTATAAAAATAAGAGATTTTTAAAAAATTTCCCATACAAATAAGAAATTTTACAAAAATTTCCTTTAAAAATAAGAAATTTTTGGAAAATTTCCTATAAAAATAAGAAATTTTTGAAAAATTTCCTATCAAACTAAGAAATTTTTTAAAAATTTCCTACAAAAATAAGAAATTTTTGAAAAATTTCCTATAAAAATAAGAAATTTTTCAAAAATTTCCTATAAAAATAAGAATTTTTTGAAAAAGTTGCTATAAAATAAGAAATTTTTAAAAAATTTCATATAAAATTAAGAAATTTTTGAAAAAGTTTCTTTACAAATAAGAAATTTTTGTTGTGATACCCCTGCCACACAAATAATGGCCAACCTTGATCTAAACCTCTGTCAGTTTATTGGTTTGTCTTTTTCTGTCTGATAGTGATCTCGTGTGTCTGTTAGTCCATCCATGTCTGGCAGTTAATATTAAATT
>OW121742.1:113809054-113813955 GCA_933228675.1 Stomorhina lunata
TCTTGCAAAAATAAGAATTTTTTTAAAAACTTCTTATAAAAATAAGAAATTTTTGAAAAATTTCTTATAAGAATAAGAAATTTTTGAAAAATTTCCTATAAAAATATGAATTTTTTGAAAAATTTATAATTAAACTTTTAAATTGTTGAAAAATTTCTTATAAAAATAAAAAATTTTTGAAAGTTTTCCTATAAAAATAAGAAATTTTTGAAAAATTTGTTATAAAAATGAGAAATTTTTGAAAAATTTCCTAAAAGAAATAAGAAATTGTTGAAAAAATTCTAATAAAAATATGAAAATTTTTAAAATTTTTGAAAAATTTCCTATAAAAATAAGAAGTTTTTAAAAAATTTCCTTTAAAAATAAAAAATTTTTGAAAAATTTCCTATAAAAATAAAAAATTTTTGAAAAATTTCCTATAGAAATAAGAAATTTTTGAAAAATTTGTTATAAAAATGAGAAATTTTTGAAAAATTTCCTAAAAAAAATAAGAAATTGTTGAAAAAATTCTAATAAAAATATGAAAATTTTTAAAATTTTTGAAAAATTTCCTATAAAAATAAGAAGTTTTTAAAAAATTTCCTTTAAAAATAAAAAATTTTTGAAAAATTTCCTATAAAAATAAAAAATTTTTGAAAAATTTCCTATAGAAATAGGAAATTTTTGAAAAATTTCCTATAAAAATAAGAAATTTTTAAAAAATTTCCTATAAAACTAAAAATTTTTGAAAAATTTCCAATAAAACTAAAAATTTCTGAAAAATTTCCTATAAAACGAAAAATTTTTGAAAAATTTCCTATAAAAATAAAATACTTTTGAAAAATTTCCTATAAAAATAATACATTTTTGAAAAATTTCCTATAAAAATAATAAATTTTTGAAAAATTTCCTATAAAAATAAGAAATTTTTGAAAAATTTCCTATAAAAATAAGAAATTTTTGAAAAATTTCCTATAAAAATAAGAAATTTTTGAAAACTTTCCTATAAAAATAAAATACTTTTGAAAAATTTATTATATAAAAAAGAAATTTTTGAAAAATTTCTTATAAAAAAAAATAAATTTTTGAAAAATTTCCTATAAAAATAAGAAATTTTTGAAAAATTTTCTATAAAAAAAAAAAGTTTTTGAAAAATTTCCTATAAAAATTAGAAATTTTTGAAAAATTTCCTATAAAAATAAGAAATTTTTGAAAAATTTTCTATAAAATTAAGAATTTTTTTTTAAATACCTTTAAAGATAAGAAATTTTTTGTAGCACAGTGTTATTTTGATAGCAAAATAGGGACTCTGTCGATAATAACTTTATTGTCCAAATAAACGCATATTGATTAGAATGTACTTATACCCCAATAGTCGAGAAGTATGTCAGTGCCATTATGGTTTGTAACTTCATTAAATTTTGTTTTGATTGTATCTTGTCGTCGTGGTCGTAGTCGTCGGTGTTGACCACAGATAAACCGCATTCAATTGTTCATGTCATGACTTTACTACTTAGTTCTGACTTACACTCTCAATTAATTTATTTAAGTAAATTTTCATGTACGAGTGTGTGTTTGTAATTCAAGCTTTACCGTTTTGACATTTACAATTTTGACAAGCGTTTCATTTAATCTGAGCGATTAAATGCACAATTGATATGACAGGTACTCGTGTTATCGGTAATCCACTATTAACCATGAGTTCTTGTTTGTAAAAGGAAGTTAATAGAATTATTACAAACAAGACATTTTTCACATACTTCTTTTTTATAGGAAATTTTTCAAAAATTTCTTATTTTTTAAGGAAATTTTTCAGAAATTTCTTTTTAGAGGAAAAAAAATCTTATTTTAATAGAAAATTTTACAAAAATTTCTTATTATATTAGGAAGTTTTTCAAAAATTTCCTATTTTTATAGGAAATTTTTCAAAAATTTCCTATTTTTATAGGAAATTTTTCAAAAATTTCCTATTTTTATAGGAAATTTTTCAAAAATTTCCTATTTTTATAGGAAATTTTTCAAAAATTTCCTATTTTTATAGGAAATTTTTCAAAAATTTCCTATTTTTATAGGAAATTTTTCAAAAATTTCCTATTTTTATAGGAAATTTTTCAAAAATTTCCTATTTTTATAGGAAATTTTTCAAAAATTTCCTATTTTTATAGGAAATTTTTCAAAAATTTCCTATTTTTATAGGAAATTTTTCAAAAATTTCCTATTTTTATAGGAAATTTTTCAAAAATTTCCTATTTTTATAGGAAATTTTTCAAAAATTTCCTATTTTTATAGGAAATTTTTCAAAAATTTCCTATTTTTATAGGAAATTTTTCAAAAATTTCCTATTTTTATAGGAAATTTTTCAAAAATTTCCTATTTTTATAGGAAATTTTTCAAAAATTTCCTATTTTTATAGGAAATTTTTCAAAAATTTCCTATTTTTATAGGAAATTTTTCAAAAATTTCCTATTTTTATAGGAAATTTTTCAAAAATTTCCTATTTTTATAGGAAATTTTTCAAAAATTTCCTATTTTTATAGGAAATTTTTCAAAAATTTCCTATTTTTATAGGAAATTTTTCAAAAATTTCCTATTTTTTTTAGGAAATTTTTCAAAAATTTCTAACTTTTATAAGAAAATTTTCAAAAATTTCTAATTTTTATAGGAAATTTTTCAAAAAATTTTTATTTTTTATAGGAAATTTTTCAAAAATTTCTTATTTTTATAGGAAATTTTTCAAAATTTCTTATTTTTATAAGAAATTTTTGAATATTATTTATATAGGAAATTTGATCATTTTAAAATTCGTTTATGAATAAGGAGGGGTCAGATGGATTTTAATATCTTTTTCATAAAAAATATTTATTAGCAGTAAAATTCTAAAAAATGTTTTTTAGATTTTAATACTTTCGGAGATCGTATTCTATTCTAATCTTATTTAAATATGCCTTAAATATTTTAAAATATTTTTCTTTTCTTATAAATTATAAACTGATCTAAAACAAAGTAATTTTGACAGGTTTACAAATGATGGGTAATTTATAACTGAGAACATGAGTCATTTAAGTAAGATCTGCCTTATACTCCCTCATTATATAACAAAAATGGGAAATAAAAAAGAAAATTAATTTATCAATATCGGAAAAAAAGAAAATGCTATAAAAAATAAGCAGCTTTAAAATCAAAAGAGGTTATATTTTTTAAGAAAAGGTTTGTGCTACTAAAAAAGTATTAAAATAGTAATATAAAGCATTTATTAGTGCTATTGGTCTTATGTTAAATCATTCGATTTTGAATAAAGAAAATTTTCTTTTCGAAAATTTTTCAAAATTTTCTTATATGATGAGCATATTAATGGATTAAATTTAGTTTGTAAATAACAATTTATTACCAAGTTATGGTAATTTTTCAAAAGATCTTAAACTATTTTGGTATTGAAGTTCTAAAAGTACAAAGAACTAGAAGCGATCTTATGATATTTCATGGACCTAACTCTTTTGTAAGTCTTGGTATTTAAATAATTTTAATAAGAATTTAATTTTCTTTGTATTAAACTACAATAAAATTCTTTGAATAGTTTTTTCATTTTACATTTATCTATCAATTCATTTGATTTTCTATTTTTTGATAATAAGAATTTCTACCTAAGATCTTTGTTGAGATCATTTACACGCGATCATACAAATGTTACGTTTGTCATTAGTAAAACCGCCCCTTTTTTTCCTAATTTTATTACTTGCCCGTATCTAGAAGTAACAACCTAATTTATTTGGTCATTCGTACATTTGCTATAAGATAAGAATTTTTGCATTATAGCAAAGATTGCTATAATTATTATTTGAGACTAATATTGCCATTTGCCATTCAGACGCACTGTTTCAAGATTTTTGTTCTATATCCAATTTTATTACTTTTACATCGATGGCGTGTTATTCCTGAAGACTTACCGCTGGAACCATTGAGCTCTACTTATAATTTTTATATGTACCTGATACAACCGCATTTGAAAAATTTAATAATGCAGTTCTATAGAGAAAAATAGAGAAAAATTTGTATTTTATGTTATAAAAAAGGTATTGAAATGTGCTTAATATTCTAAAACGAAAAGCAATGAAATTGTTCATCAAAGTCAGTAGCTCATACATCGAATATAGTTTTATAGCTTTAGTCTTGATATCGATTTAATTGGTTTAAGTCTGCAGAAGAAAATTACTTAATCTTGTATATAATTTAGGAGATATCAGGAAAACAAAAAAGCTCTACAAAATTCAGTGTTTTCGTTTATCTTTGGATAAAAACTAAGTTTGCTCGGCGCTCTCACCATAACCACGTGAAAGCCGAAAGTCTCTCTTTTAGATTGAGGCAAAAAAATTCACCGAAATTTACCGATCGTAGAACAAAGTTCAAACTTTTCTGGAAAAAGTAATATAAATTGTTATGCATATTATAAGGAAAAAGTGTTGCAGTCGTTTAGGCGTAACTTTTTAATCAAATTGCACTTAAGTGTAAGTCCAAGGCAGGTACCCCTAGGAGTCGATGGATTTCAAACAAACTTAGTAGAGCTCTTGTCTGGGTCAACTAATAGACGTGTATCGAATTTCATTAAATTTTGTTGAGAAGAAAAGTAAATAAAAAAATGGCGTTCCAAAGCGGCTACCCCAAAGAGTCGACAGATTTTAATCAAAATTAGTAGAGCTCTTTGTTGGTTAAGCTTATAGATGAATGCTGAACTCCATCAAACTTTGTTGAAAATTTCGGCTTATATATTGAGAACAAAAATTGGTGAAAAAATGGGGATCCAAGGCAGGTACCTCAAAGAGTCAAGGGATCTCAACCAAAATTAGTAAAACTTTTTCTTGGATCAATTAATAGGCGTGTGTCGAATTTGACGTTTGCAGAGTTTCATCAAATTTATTTAAGACTCC
>OW121742.1:113814155-113876655 GCA_933228675.1 Stomorhina lunata
TTTGCAGAGTTTCATCAAATTTTTTTAAGACTCCGGTTTATATTTACATTGAGAACAAAAATAAGTCAAAAATGGGGTCCAAGGCAGGGCCTTCAAATAGTCAAGGGATCTCAAACATAAATAATATAAGTCTTTCTTGGATCAATTAATCGACGTGTGCAGAATTTCATCAAATTCTGTTGGGAATTCCGACTTTTATATGGAAAAGAAAAATAGATGAAAAAATGGACCCCCAGCAGCTAGCCCAAGGAGTGAACGGATTTTAGCAAAAATTAGTAGAGATCTTTGCTGGATAAACTTATAGACGTGAGCCGAATTTTATCGAATTTTATTGAAAATTCCGGCTTACATATTGAGAACAAAAATTAGTGAAAAAAATGGGGGTCCAAGGCAGGTACCTCAAAGAGTCAAGGGATCTCAACCAAAATTAGTATAACTTTTTCTTGGATCAATTAATAGATGTGTGCGGAATTTCATCAAATTCGGTTGGGAATTGCGACTTTTACATGGAAAAGAAAAATAGGTGAAATAATGGGGGTCCAAGGCAGGCACCCCAAGGAGTCAACGAATTTTAACCAAAATTAGTACAGATCTTTTTTGAATTAATTAATAGACGAGTGTTGAAAATTATGAAATTCTGATGAGAATTGCGACTTGTGCATGGTAAATAAAAATGGGTGAAAAAATGGAGGTCCAAAGCAGCTACCCCAAAAAGCCGACGAATTTCAACCGAAATTGGTATAACTTTTTCTTGGATCAATTAATAGACGTGTGTCGAATTTTATTAAATTTTGCTAAGAGTTGCGACTTGTACATGGAAAAGACAAAATGGGGGTCCAAGGCAGGCACCCCAAGTAGTCGACTAATTTTAACCAAAATTGGTGTACCTCTTTTTTTAATTATTTAACAGAAGTGTGTTGAATTTTATCAAATTCTGTTGAGAATTTTGACTTGTACATTGAAAAGAAAAATAGGCACAAAAATGGGGGTCCAAGGCACGTAGGACCCCCATTAAGGAGTCGAAGGATTTCAAACAAAATTATAAGACCTCGTTTTTAATTAATTAATAGGACGTATGTTGAATTTCATCATATTACATTGTAAATTGTGACTTGTACATTGAAAAGAAAACTAGATGAAAAACAAGTAAGAATGTGCTATGGTCGGTCAAGCCCGACCATAAGATACCCTTCACCACTAAGGTCAAAGGTGTTATTTTTCCTGTATAAAAACAAATATTAGCTAAATTTTGCCATCATATAAACATATTCTCAAAACTTATACATTCAAGCTGTTTCCGCCATTTGGGCTTATATGAGAGCTATGGTCCAATGTGGACCGTTTATCTCGAAATTTGGCAAATTGATTACAGTTGTTACAAAAATTATGTATAAAATTCTCATTATCTTCGGAATTTACGAGCGTTTTAGTGAATTTTGTCTCATTTAGTGCGTTTTTGGAAAAGAGTTTATATGGGAGCTATGGTCAAATGTGGACCGATTTCAACAAAATTTGTTACAGTGATTTAAGTTTACATAAGCAGTACTCGTTTTAAATTTCATGAAAAAAATTGATTTTTGTGGCCAATATATCAATTCCGGGAACTATGGGAGGTACCATATATAATGGACCGATTTTGATGAATTTCAAAAGCCATGGTCCCATTATCAAAAAAATTATCTATGCCAAATTTCATTAAATTATCTTTAGAATTGCGACCTGTACTTTGATTACAAGGTTTACATGGGGGTCCAGCCAGGTCAGCCAGACAGACGGACGGACATCGCTAAATCGACTCAGAAGGTGATTCTAAACCTATTGGTATACTAAAAGATGGGTCTAAGACAAATATTTCTATGCGTTACATACATCAGCACAAACTTATAATACCTTTTAGTATACCAATAGACTTAGAATCACTTTCTGAGTCGATTTAGCGATGTCCGTCCGTCCGTCCGTCTGGCTGGCTGGACGGCTGGACCCCCATGTAAACCTTGTAATCAAACTACAGGTCGCAATTCTAAAGATAATTTGATGAAATTTGGCACAGATAATTTTTTTGATAATGGGACCATGGCTATTGAAATTGGTCAAAATCGGTCTATTTTTTATGGTACCTCCCATAGGTCCCACTTCCCGGAATTGCTATATTGGCCACAAATATCAATATTTTTTTATGAAATTTAAAACAGATACTGCTTATGTAAACTTAAATCACTTTACCAAATTTCGTTGAAATCGGTCCACATTTGACCATAGCTCCCATACAAACTCTTCTTCAAAAACGCACTAAATGAGACAAAAAATCACTAAAACGCTCGTAAATCTAAAGATAATGAAAATTTTGAGTTTATTTTTTGCATACATAATTTTTGTAACAACTGTAATCAATTTGCCAAATTTCGAGATAATCGGTCCACATTTGACCCTAGCTCTCATATAAGTCCAAATGACGGAAACAGGTTGAATTTATATGTTTTGAGAAAATGTTT
The DNA here is from genome assembly GCA_933228675.1 of Stomorhina lunata. NCBI lineage: Eukaryota > Metazoa > Arthropoda > Insecta > Diptera > Rhiniidae > Stomorhina > Stomorhina lunata. Next base: position 113,816,648 of record OW121742.1, read on the forward strand.
GTATGATGGCAAAATTTAGCAAATATTTGTCTTTATACAGGAAAAAAAACACCTATGACCTTAGTGGTGAAGGGTATCGTATGGTCGGCTTGACCGATTATAGCGCTTTCTTACTTGTTTTTTTTCAGTATTGCTACTAATTATTTATTTAATTCTAAAATCATAAATTTTAAAAATATTTAATGACATGGACCTAAGCCCGACTCAAACTAAATATTCATTTATTATTTTACGAATTTTTTCCAAACTCAAATAAAACAAATCATTAATCAAATTCTATTTATTTATTAATGATTTTTAAAGATCACGTTAACCCTTATCTAACTTTTTTGCAAAGGAAGCAAATCAAAAATCTTGACAGGGAAATAACTATTTCAAACTTGAGCCGATCTACTTAGCATGTCATAATTAAGGGTAGCGACGAGACTTTAAGCCTTTTAACTAATGGAGGATCTCTATAAGTTGACAGTTTGCAATTAGAGATTTCAGACGAGAGTAGCAAAAAAACTGGTGGGGGAGAGAAAAGGGTTAATAAATGAAGAATGCCAGTAGGAAAAAGATGTCGGAATAATTTGAACTTTATGTAGTTTATGTAGTAGAAATAAATAATGATTTCTAAATTTTAGGAATTGCATTTTCCATTTAAGGCTTTAAACTGAACATTTTATTTATTTTTGTGTTAATTGTTGCTCAGTTTTTATACCCTTCACCACCACTGGTGGAAAGGGTATTATAAGTTTGTGCTGATGTATGTAACGTATGGAAATATTTGTCTTAGGCCCACCTTTTAGTATACCAATAGGCTTAGAATCACTTTATGAGTCGATTTAGCGATGTCCGTCCGTCTGGCTGGTTGGACCCCCATGTAAATATTGTAATCAAAGTACAGGTCGCAATTCTAAAGATAATTTAATTAAATTTGGCACAGATTATCATTTTGATAATGGGACCATGGCCATTGAAATTCATCAAAATCGGTTAATTATTTATGGTACCTCACATAGGTCCCACTTCCCGGAATTGATATACTGGCCACAAATATCAATATTTTTTCATGAAATTTTAAACAAATATTGCTTATAAATAATTTCGTTAAAATCGGTCCACATTTGACCATAGCGCCTATACAAACTTTTCTTTAAAAACGCACTAAATGAGGCAAAAATCTTTAAAACCCTCGTAAATCTAAAGATAATTAGAATTTTGAGTTTATTTTTTGCATACATAATTTTTGTAACAACTGTAATCAATTTCGAGATAATCGGTCCACATTTGACCCTACCTCTCATATAAGTCCAAATGTCGGAAGCAGCTAAAATATATAAGTTTTGAGAAAATGTTTGTATGATGGCAAAATTTAGCAAATATTTGTCTTTATACAGGAAAAATAACACCTTTGACCCTAGTGGTGAAGGGTATCGTATGGTCGGGCTTGACCGACTATAGCACTTTCTTACTTGTTTTTTGTGTATTTTATGGTCAAATGGTGACCGATTATGACAAAATTTTGCACGCTGGCTGGCATTCACATAAGACTTCCTTGTGCTAAATTAAGTGACCAAAGCTATTACAGTTTATAATTTATTGGTGAATTTCAGGTGGAATTTAGGCTGTTTCCGTAAGTTTTTTTATATGGGAGCTATGGCTAAATGTTAACCGATTTCGATGAAATTTTATATTCTGGTGCTTATGTAAAACTTCTAGATACCAAATTTTGTCATCATAGCTGTTGGAACTTGTCATTTATTAGCAAATAGCCTAGACGAGGTTATACGGGAGCTATGGTCAAATAATAACCGATTTTGCAGAATTTCAATACCAAAATTTTCTCATAGATGAAGAATGTTTTTACTAAGTTTCAGTGAGCTAGCTCCTTTCGTTTAGGCGTTATCGTGATTTCAACAGACATACAAACGGACAGACAGCCAGACTGACAGACAGACAGACATCGCTTAATCGTCTAAGAATTTCATAAGGATTCAGAGTATGTATCGTTTTTGATTCTTGAGCCAATATTAAGGAAATTACAAACGGAATGAAAATCTCAATAAACCCCCCATTCTTTTTGATGGTGGCTATAAAAAGATGTCGGAATAATTTGAACTTTATGTAGTTACTTTTTCGAAACAAATAATGATTTCTAAATTTTAGGAATTGCATTTTCCATTTAAGGCTTTAAACTGAACATTTTATTTATTTTTGTGTTAATTGCTCAGTTTTTATACCCACCATCAAAAAGAATGGGGGGTATATTGAGATTGTCATTCCGTTTGTAATTTCCTTAATATTGGTTCAAAAATCAAAAACGATATATTTTCTGAATCCTTATGAAATTCTAAGACGATTGAGCTATGTCCGTCTGTCTGTCCGTCTGTCTGTCTGTCTGTTGAAATCACGATAACGTCTCAACGAAAAGAGCTAGCTAACTGAAACTTAGCAAAAACATTCTTTATCTATGAGAAAATTTTGGTATTGAAATTGGGCAAAATCGGTTAGCATTTGGCCATAGCTCCCGTATAACCTCGTCTAGGCTAATCGCTTATTTGCTAATAAATGACAAATTATGACAGTTATGATGACAAAATTTGGTATCTAGAAGTTTTAGATAAGCACTAGGCAGCATATAAAATTTCATTGAAATCGGTTCACATTTAGCCATAGCTCCAATACAAAAAACTTACGAAAACAGGCTAAATTTCACCCAAAATACACTTAAATGCCAATAAATCTAAAAGTATAACAGATATAACCACTAAATTTGGCACAAGAAAGTCTTAGATCAATGCCAGCCAGTGTGCAAATTTTGTCGCAATCGGTCACCATTTGACCTAGCTCCCATATAAAAAACTTAAGAAAGCACAAAAATTCAAAAAGTAAAGGGGATTTATGTCCGTCTGTCCGTCAGATAAAATCGTGATAGTTCCTTAACTATAAGAGCTAGTAAGACTAAATTAAGCACAAGGAAGTCTTATGTCAATGCCAGCCAGTGTGCAAAATTTCGTCACAATCGGTCACCATTTGACCATAGCTCCCATATAAAAAACTTATGGAAACACAAAAATACATAAAGAAAAGGTTGTTTATGTCCGTCTGTCCGTCAGATAAAAGCACGATAGCGCCTTAACGAAAAGAGCTAGAGGGACAAAATCTTACAAAAGTATTTTGGATATCTTGAAAAAGATGTGTGTTGAAAATGGACAAAATCGGTTCAAATTTAGTTAGAGCTCCCATATAACCCCGCCCCGGGAAACCCATTAATGCTGATAAATTGAATACAATTGTAATAGCTATGACGATTAAATTTAAAAAAGGGAAGTTTTATGCAATTTTTGATCAGTTTATCAAATTTTATAGGAATCAGTCCATATTTGACTTTAGCTTTCATGTGAAAAACACTCACGGAAACCAAAAATTTTAGCAAAGGCCAGTTAAAAGCTATTAAATTAGAAACTATGATAGCTATGGTCACTAAATTTTGCAAGAATAAGCTCTCTATAAATACCAGCCAGTGTGTAAAATTTTGTTATAATCGGTCAACATTTGGCTATAATTCTTATATATATAACATCCCCTTTTTATATCTACAATCAAAAAGATTTGGAGGTACATTCATTATATTAAGATTGCACCTATGAAATTATATAGGCATCAATCAATGTTCAGCCCAGACTTTATATATGATGAATGCATTAGGAACTCATAACGAAATATATGGACCTGTCGTATTACTATTAACGTGTTTAGCCTAACTACATATTAATCACAACGAAAAGTATTTAACAACTTATTAATGTAAAACTATACCTGGTTATGAGATCGAATTTTGATCAAAGTAAATACTGTGGAAACCACTAAAATATTTTTGAATGTTGAACTATAAAGCTACGGAAGCCTAATTTAGTCCAAAGGTTTTACCAACAATACCAAATAGCTTAGCGATTTTTCCAGTTTTGGTGCAGGTTTTGAATTAGCTGCACCCTTGTAGATATATGAGATATGTTTCTAAATTTAACACAACTTGATGGTGGGTATATAAGATTCGGCACAGCCGAATATAACACTCTTACTTGTTATTTTTATGATCTCAAATCTCCTAACTCTTATTGATCATGTCTAAACATTAATGATCTAACCATTTAAGGTCTCATTAAATCCAAACAATAATCTTCTAGATCACTCCTCAAAAAAAAAACGCAAAAAACTCACGTTTTCAATGTCTAAACAAACAAAAAATTGACTGATTCGTGGAAAACACCTTGATCCTAATCTCTAATGGTTTATCTTAAATTCGAAATATCAAAAAAAAAACATTAAACAGAGCTTGTTATAGACAAGCCAAGACTACGTTATATCAAACAGGTAATCGATCAAAATCACTAATGATCTGAGAAAAAAAACCCAAAAACACTCGATCATCAAACTGAGATATACATTGACCATTTACCAACGATCATATATTGTAAAAGTCATAAAACATGTTTGAAAGCCATAATGACATTTGCTCAACTTCTCATAGACACCAACAAAAAAAAAAAAAAAGTACTACAACATATCACATCACCTGTTGTTTGAGGCATTAGGAGGTGCTGCAACGCACAAGTTTGAATGTCGAAACTCATGCAACAATTTTAAGTCTGTCCATCCGTACGTCCGTCCGTCCCTCCGTCTGTCTGTCATAAAGATAAATACTCGTAAATACCACGAAACCGCTAAAACAAATATAAAGAACAAACATGAGAAATAAATAAATAAATAAATTGTATATGAAAAATAAAAACCCGAGATATAAATATTTATTTTTTTACTGGCTTAAGAAGATATGGAAAACACCACCAACAAAAAGCACAAAATTTTGTTTTGAGGCAAAAACGCATTGAACTCATTTTAAACGAAATGTCAGCCTAACGGTCATTGACTTAAGGTAAGCGAGCAGCTAGAGCTGCTAACAAAACGAAGAAAGCCGAATAATGATTATGTTCCCAATCATATTTAATAGTTTCCATATTTAAATAAGTCATTGGGAAAATAGAACAAAGTGCAATTTAGCCAAAAAAGTGGTTTAAACAGAGCAAATTTTGGTTCAATCAATTTTTTTCTTTTATTTAAAAATTTTTCAAAAATTTCCTATTTTTATAGGAAATTTGTTAAAAATTTATTATTTTTAAAAGAAACTTTTCAAAAATTTCCTATTTTTGAAGGAAATTTTTCAAAAATTTGCTATTTTTAAAGGAAATTTTCCAAAAATTTCCTATTTTTATAGGAAATTTTTCAAAAATTTCCTATTTTTATAGGAAATTTTTCAAAAATTTCCTATTTTTATAGGAAATTTTTCAAAAATTTCCTATTTTTATAGGAAATTTTTCAAAAATTTCCTATTTTTATAGGAAATTTTTCAAAAATTTACTATTTTTATAGGAAATTTTTCAAAAATTTCCTATTTTTATAGGAAATTTTTCAAAAATTTCCTATTTTTATAGGAAATTTTTCAAAAATTTCCTATTTTTATAGGAAATTTTTCAAAAATTTCCTATTTTTATAGGAAATTTTTCAAAAATTTCCTATTTTTATAGGAAATTTTTCAAAAATTTCCTATTTTTATAGGAAATTTTTCAAAAATTTCCTATTTTTATAGGAAATTTTTCAAAAATTTCCTATTTTTATAGGAAATTTTTCAAAAATTTCCTATTTTTATAGGAAATTTTTCAAAAATTTCCTATTTTTATAGGAAATTTTTCAAAAATTTCCTATTTTTATAGGAAATTTTTCAAAAATTTCCTATTTTTATAGGAAATTTTTCAAAAATTTCCTATTTTTATAGGAAATTTTTCAAAAATTTCCTATTTTTATAGGAAATTTTTCAAAAATTTCCTATTTTTATAGGAAATTTTTCAAAAATTTCCTATTTTTATAGGAAATTTTTCAAAAATTTCCTATTTTTATAGGAAATTTTTCAAAAATTTCCTATTTTTATAGGAAATTTTTCAAAAATTTCCTATTTTTATAGGAAATTTTTCAAAAATTTCCTATTTTTATAGGAAATTTTTCAAAAATTTCCTATTTTTATAGGAAATTTTTCAAAAATTTCCTATTTTTATAGGAAATTTTTCAAAAATTTCCTATTTTTATAGGAAATTTTTCAAAAATTTCCTATTTTTATAGGAAATTTTTCAAAAATTTCCTATTTTTATAGGAAATTTTTCAAAAATTTCCTATTTTTATAGGAAATTTTTCAAAAATTTCCTATTTTTATAGGAAATTTTTCAAAAATTTCCTATTTTTATAGGAAATTTTTCAAAAATTTCCTATTTTTATAGGAAAATTTTCAAAAATTTCCTATTTTTATAGGAAATTTTTCAAAAATTTCCTATTTTTATAGGAAATTTTTCAAAAATTTCCTATTTTTATAGGAAATTTTTCAAAAATTTCCTATTTTTATAGGAAATTTTTCAAAAATTTCCTATTTTTATAGGAAATTTTTCAAAAATTTCCTATTTTTATAGGAAATTTTTCAAAAATTTCCTATTTTTATAGGAAATTTTTCAAAAATTTCCTATTTTTATAGGAAATTTTTCAAAAATTTCCTATTTTTATAGGAAATTTTTCAAAAATTTCCTATTTTTATAGGAAATTTTTCAAAAATTTCCTATTTTTATAGGAAATTTTTCAAAAATTTCCTATTTTTATAGGAAATTTATAGGAAATTTTTCAAAAATTTCCTATTTTTATAGCAAATTTTTCAAAAATTTCCTATTTTTATTGGAAATTTTTAAAAAATTTCCTTTTTTTATAGGAAATTTTCCAAAAATTTCCTATTTTTATAGGAAATTTTTCAAAAATTTCCTATTTTTATAGGAAATTTTTCAAAAATTTCCTATTTTTATAGGAAATTTTTCAAAAATTTCCTATTTTTATAGGAAATTTTTCAAAAATTTCCTATTTTTATAGGAAATTTTTCAAAAATTTCCTATTTTTATAGGAAATTTTTCAAAAATTTCCTATTTTTATAGGAAATTTTTCAAAAATTTCCTATTTTTATAGGAAATTTTTCAAAAATTTCCTATTTTTATAGGAAATTTTTCAAAAATTTCCTATTTTTATAGGAAATTTTTCAAAAATTTCCTATTTTTATAGGAAATTTTTCAAAAATTTCCTATTTTTATAGGAAATTTTTCAAAAATTTCCTATTTTTATAGGAAATTTTTCAAAAATTTCCTATTTTTATAGGAAATTTTTCAAAAATTTCCTATTTTTATAGGAAATTTTTCAAAAATTTCCTATTTTTATAGGAAATTTTTCAAAAATTTCCTATTTTTATAGGAAATTTATAGGAAATTTTTCAAAAATTTCCTATTTTTATAGCAAATTTTTCAAAAATTTCCTATTTTTATTGGAAATTTTTAAAAAATTTCCTTTTTTTATAGGAAATTTTTCAAAAATTTCCTATTTTTATAGCAAATTTTTCAAAAATTTCCTATTTTTATTGGAAATTTTTAAAAAATTTCCTTTTTTTATAGGAAATTTTTCAAAAATTTCCTATTTTTATAGGAAATTTTTCAAAAATTTCCTATTTTTATAGAAATTTTTCAAAAATTTCCTATTTTTATAGGAAATTTTTCAAAAATTTTCTATTTTTATAGGAAATTTTTCAAAAATTTCCTATTTTTATAGGAAATTTTTCAAAAATTTCCTATTTTTATAGGAAATTTTTTAAAAACTTCCTATTTTTATAGGAAATTTTTCAAAAATTTCCTATTTTTATAGGAAATTTTTCAAAAATTTCCTATTTTTATAGCAAATTTTTCAAAAATTTCCTATTTTTATAGCAAATTTTTCAAAAATTTCCTATTTTTATAGCAAATTTTTCAAAAATTTCCTATTTTTATAGAAAATTTTTCAAAAATTTCCTAGTTTTATAGGAAATTTTTCAAAAATTTCCTATTTGTATAGGAAATTTTTCAAAAATTTCCTATTTTTATAGGAAATTTTTCAAAAATTTCCTATTTCTATAGGAAATTTTTCAAAAATTTGCTATTTTTATAGAAAATTTTTCAAAAATTTCCTATTTGTATAGGAAATTTTTCAAAAATTTCCTATTTGTATAGGAAATTTTTCAAAAATTTCCTATTTGTATAGGAAATTTTTCAAAAATTTCCTATTTGTATAGGAAATTTTTCAAAAATTTCCTATTTGTATAGGAAATTTTTCAAAAATTTCCTATTTGTATAGGAAATTTTTCAAAAATTTCCTATTTGTATAGGAAATTTTTCAAAAATTTCCTATTTGTATAGGAAATTTTTCAAAAATTTCCTATTTTTATAGGAAATTTTTCAAAAATTTCCTATTTTTATAGGAAATTTTTCAAAAATTTCCTATTTTTATAGGAAATTTTTCAAAAATTTCCTATTTTTGTAGGAATTTTTCAAAAATTTCCTATTTTTATAGGAAATTTTTCAAAAATTTCCTATTTTTATAGGAAATTTTTCAAAAATTTCCTATTTTTATAGGAAATTTTTCAAAAATTTCCTATTTTTATAGGAAATTTTTCAAAAATTTCCTATTTTTATAGGAAATTTTTCAAAAATTTCCTATTTTTATAGGAAATTTTTCAAAAATTTCCTATTTTTATAGGAAATTTTTCAAAAATTTCCTATTTTTATAGGAAATTTTTCAAAAATTTCCTATTTTTATAGGAAATTTTTCAAAAATTTCCTATTTTTATAGGAAATTTTTCAAAAATTTCCTATTTTTATAGGAAATTTTTCAAAAATTTCCTATTTTTATAGGAAATTTATAGGAAATTTTTCAAAAATTTCCTATTTTTATAGCAAATTTTTCAAAAATTTCCTATTTTTATTGGAAATTTTTAAAAAATTTCCTTTTTTTATAGGAAATTTTTCAAAAATTTCCTATTTTTATAGCAAATTTTTCAAAAATTTCCTATTTTTATTGGAAATTTTTAAAAAATTTCCTTTTTTTATAGGAAATTTTTCAAAAATTTCCTATTTTTATAGGAAATTTTTCAAAAATTTCCTATTTTTATAGAAATTTTTCAAAAATTTCCTATTTTTATAGGAAATTTTTCAAAAATTTTCTATTTTTATAGGAAATTTTTCAAAAATTTCCTATTTTTATAGGAAATTTTTCAAAAATTTCCTATTTTTATAGGAAATTTTTTAAAAACTTCCTATTTTTATAGGAAATTTTTCAAAAATTTCCTATTTTTATAGGAAATTTTTCAAAAATTTCATATTTTTATAGCAAATTTTTCAAAAATTTCCTATTTTTATAGCAAATTTTTCAAAAATTTCCTATTTTTATAGCAAATTTTTCAAAAATTTCCTATTTTTATAGAAAATTTTTCAAAAATTTCCTAGTTTTATAGGAAATTTTTCAAAAATTTCCTATTTGTATAGGAAATTTTTCAAAAATTTCCTATTTTTATAGGAAATTTTTCAAAAATTTCCTATTTCTATAGGAAATTTTTCAAAAATTTGCTATTTTTATAGAAAATTTTTCAAAAATTTCCTATTTGTATAGGAAATTTTTCAAAAATTTCCTATTTGTATAGGAAATTTTTCAAAAATTTCCTATTTGTATAGGAAATTTTTCAAAAATTTCCTATTTGTATAGGAAATTTTTCAAAAATTTCCTATTTGTATAGGAAATTTTTCAAAAATTTCCTATTTGTATAGGAAATTTTTCAAAAATTTCCTATTTGTATAGGAAATTTTTCAAAAATTTCCTATTTGTATAGGAAATTTTTCAAAAATTTCCTATTTTTATAGGAAATTTTTCAAAAATTTCCTATTTTTATAGGAAATTTTTCAAAAATTTCCTATTTTTATAGGAAATTTTTCAAAAATTTCCTATTTTTGTAGGAATTTTTCAAAAATGTCCTATTTTTATAGGAAATTTTTCAAAAAATTCCTATTTTTACAGATAATTTTTCAAAAATATAAACCAGACCACAAAACTATTTGTGGAATTTCTTAACATCAAAACCACTGTACATCATCCAATACGCACTTGTTGTTCTAACCACTATCTGTAAACTCTATCACAAACACACTAACAAAATAAAATTAAAATAATTTCTTTATAGAAAAAACCCTAAACCGCGAAAAGAAATCATAATTTTAAATTCCATTACTCATGCCGAGAAGTTATCATGTTAATATAATCTCGCTACCACCAATTTAGGGGTAGTTCCCCCATTAAGACGCCTAAGACTCAAGAATGTAAGCATTCATGTAGTGACTCGATGTAGTTATTTAAGTTGGATGTTAACTTCAAATTCCCAACAAACTCACGTTTAATCGTACAAAATAATGAAATAGTGGAAGAAAAGAACCCTTAGAAGAAGACATAAAATTAAAAACATGAAAAATTCCCACGCATTAAAATATAGAAGAACTAAAAATTATGACAAATGTTTTACGTCACTGCAAATGACTTTTTGTAATAATTACCTGTCATTTGTGATGAAGAAAATTTTCTTCTTTCTTTCGGTTTTCTTGGCATTTCCTTCTTTTTTTTATAGAAACATAGTAATTATATCGAAGATGCCTTGAAACTTTGTTCCCTAGGAGTAGTTGACTAAAAACAGACCCCCGTTGTTGGGTTCACAGGCCTTCAGTCAGTTCAGTTCAGTCACTTAAGACATTTGTGTATAGAAACGATCATGCTTGACTTGTTGTGCTGCTCAGTGGGTTAAATTCTTGACGGTATTCCTTCATACTGTTTGGTTACGTTTCTTTGTACCTTCTTAACTTTTTCTCATGATGTCTTTATACAGTTTTTAAAAAAATGTTATATCCTTTTCAAAGGCATATGAGAGGGCCCTTTTCCTGTTGGTTTTTACAGCTTAAAGAAAGTCAATATGCCCTTGTTTTGAGTTCTAATGTAACAAGTGTTTCTCTATTTAAGTCAAGGTTAGTTATTGTTTTTAAGGATTTCAAAATTTTACTTCCTCTTAGGAAACAGTTTGAGTTCTAAAGTACTTCAAGCATTTGTTAATGAAGATCTTAAAAATTTTCTATAAAAATGTTTCTTTTTTTTAAATTTCCTATTAAAATAAGAAATTTTTGAAAAATTAAAAAAAAATAAATTTTTGATAAATTCCTATAAAAATAAGAAATTTTTGAAAAATTTCCTATAAATATAAGAAAATTTTGAAAAATTTCCTATACAAATAAGAATTTTTTTTTTAATTTCCTATAAAAATAAGAAATTATTGAAAAATACCCTTTAAACATAAGAAATTTTGGGAAAGTTTCCTGTAAAAATAAGAAATTTTAGAAAAATTTCCTGAAAAAATAAGAAATTTTCGAAAAATTTCCTATCCAAATAAGAAATTTTTGAAAAATTTCATATAAAAAAAATTTTTGATAAATTCCTATAGAAATAATAAATTTTTGATAAATTTCCTATAGAAATAAGAAATTAATGAAAAATTTCATATAAAAAATTTTTTTGATAAATTCCAATAGAAATAAGAAATCTTTGATAAATTTCCTATAGAAATAAGAAATTTTTGAAAAATTTTCTATTAAAATAAGACATTTTTTTAAAATTTTCTATTAATATAAGAAGTACTAAAAAAATTTCTAAAAAGAAAAAGAAATTTTTTAAAAATTTCCTATAAAAAAGGTAATTTTTGAAAAATTTCGTGTAAAAAAAAGGAAATTTTTGAAAAATTTCCTTTAATAAAATAAAAAAAATTGTTGAAAAATTTCCTATAAAAAACGAAAATTTTTGAAAAATTTCCTATAAGAATAGGAAATTTTTGAAAAATTTCCTATAAAAATGGGAAATTTTTAAAAAAAATCCTTAAAAAAATAGGAAATTTTTGAAAATTTTCCTATAGAAATAGGAAATTTTTGAAAATATTCCTATAAAAATAGGAAATTTTTGAAAAATTTCCTATAAAAATAGGAAATTTTTGAAAAATTTCCTATAAAAATAGGAAATTTTTGAAAAATTTCCTATAAAAATAGGAAATTTTTGAAAAATTTCCTATAAAAATAGGAAATTTTTGAAAAATTTCCTATAAAAATAGGAAATTTTTGAAAAATTTCCTATAAAAATAGGAAATTTTTGAAAAATTTCCTATAAAAATAGGAAATTTTTGAAAAATTTCCTATAAAAATAGGAGATTTTTGAAAAATTTCCTATAAAAATAGGAAATTTATGAAAAGTGTGAAAAAGATTGAAAAATTTCCTATAAAAATAGGAAATTTTTGAAAAATTTCCTATAAAAATAGGAAATTTTTGAAAAATTTCCTATAAAAATAGGAAATTTTTGAAAATTTTCCTATAGAAATAGGAAATTTTTGAAAATATTCCTATAAAAATAGGAAATTTTTGAAAATATTCCTATAAAAATAGGAAATTTTTGAAAAATTTCCTATAAAAATAGGAAATTTTTGAAAAATTTCCTATAAAAATAGGAAATTTTTGAAAAATTTCCTATAAAAATAGGAAATTTTTGAAAAATTTCCTATAAAAATAGGAAATTTTTGAAAAATTTCCTATAAAAATAGGAAATTTTTGAAAAATTTCCTATAAAAATAGGAAATTTTTGAAAAATTTCCTATAAAAATAGGAAATTTTTGAAAAATTTCCTATAAAAATAGGAAATTTTTGAAAAATTTCCTATAAAAATAGGAAATTTTTGAAAAATTTCCTATAAAAATAGGAAATTTTTGAAAAATTTCCTATAAAAATAGGAAATTTTTGAAAAATTTCCTATAAAAATAGGAAATTTTTGAAAAATTTCCTATAAAAATAGGAAATTTTTGAAAAATTTCCTATAAAAATAGGAAATTTTTGAAAAATTTCCTATAAAAATAGGAAATTTTTGAAAAATTTCCTATAAAAATAGAAAATTTTTGAAAAATTTCCTATAAAAAAAGGAAATTTTTGAAAAATTTCCTATAAAAAAAGGAAATTTTTGAAAAATTTCCTATAAAAATAGGAAATTTTTGAAAAATTTCCTATAAAAACAGGAAATTTTTGAAAAATTTCCTATAAAAACAGGAAATTTTTGAAAAATTTCCTATAAAAATAGGAAATTTTTGAAAAATTTCCTATAAAAATAGGAAATTTTTGAAAAATTTAGTATAAAAATAGGAAATTTTTGAAAAATTTCCTAAAAAAATAGGAAATTTTTGAAAAATTTCCTATAAAAATAGGAAATTTTTGAAAAATTTCCTATAAAAATAGGAAATTTTTGAAAATTTTCCTATAAAAACAGGAAATGTTTGAAAAATTTCCTATAAAAATAGGAAATTTTTGAAAAATTTCCTATAAAAATAGGAAATTTTTGAAAAATTTCCTATAAAAATAGGAAATTTTTGAAAAATTTCCTATAAAAATAGGAAATTTTTAAAAAATTTCCTATAAAAATAGGAAATTTTTGAAAAATTTCCTGTAAAAATAGGAAATTTTTGAAAAATTTCCTATAAAAATAGGAAATTTTTAAAAAATTTCCTATAAAAATAGGAAATTTTTGAAAAATTTCCTATAAAAATAGAAGTTTTTGAAAAATTTCCTGTAAAAATAGGAAATTTTTGAAAAATTTCCTATAAGAATAGGAAATTTTTGAAAAATTTCCTATAAAAATAGGAAATTTTTGAAAAATTTCCTATAAAAATAGGAAATTTTTGAAAAATTTCCTATAAAAATAGGAAATTTTTGAAAAATTTCCTATAAAAATAGGAAATTTTTGAAAAATTTCCTATAAAAATAGGAAATTTTTGAAAAATTTCCTATAAAAATAGGAAATTTTTGAAAAATTTCCTATAAAAATAGGAAATTTTTGAAAAATTTCCTATAAAAATAGGAAATTTTTGAAAAAATTTCCTATAAAAATAGGAAATTTTTGAAAAAATTTCCTATAAAAATAGGAAATTTTTGAAAAATTTCCTATAAAAATAGGAAATTTTTGAAAAATTTCCTATAAAAATAGGAAATTTTTGAAAAATTTCCTATAAAAATAGGAAATTTTTGAAAAATTTCCTATAAAAATAGGAAATTTTTGAAAAATTTCCTATAAAAATAGGAAATTTTTGAAAAATTTCCTATAAAAATAAGAAATTTTTGAAAAATTTCCTATAAAAATAGGAAATTTTTGAAAAATTTCCTATAAAAATAGGAAATTTTTGAAAAATTTCCTATAAAAATAGGAAATTTTTGAAAAATTTCCTATAAAAATAGGAAATTTTTGAAAAATTTCCTATAAAAATAGGAAATTTTTGAAAAATTTCCTATAAAAATAGGAAATTTTTGAAAAATTTCCTATAAAAATAGGAAATTTTTGAAAAATTTCCTATAAAAATTGGAAATTTTTGAAAAATTTCCTATAAAAACAGGAAATTTTTGAAAAATTTCCTATAAAAATAGGAAATTTTTGAAAAATTTCCTATAAAAATAGGAAATTTTTGAAAAATTTCCTATAAAAATAGGAAATTTTTGAAAAATTTCCTATAAAAATAGGAAATTTTTGAAAAATTTCCTATAAAAATAGGAAATTTTTGAAAATTTTCCTATAAAAACAGGAAATGTTTGAAAAATTTCCTATAAAAATAGGAAATTTTTGAAAAATTTCCTATAAAAATAGGAAATTTTTGAAAAATTTCCTATAAAAATAGGAAATTTTTGAAAAATTTCCTATAAAAATAGGAAATTTTTGAAAAATTTCCTATAAAAATAGGAAATTTTTGAAAAATTTCCTATAAAATTAAAACAAAATTGAAAAATTTACTATAAAAATAAGAAATTTTTGAAAAAGTTTTCTAAAAAATAAGAATAAGATTAAGAATTTTTGAAAATGTTCCTATAAAAATAAAATTTTTTTGAAAAATTTTCTATAAAATAAGAAATTTTTGAAAAATTTTTTTTAAAAATAAGAAATTTTGGAAAAATTTTCTTTTAAAAAAATAGTAAATTTTTTCAAAATTTTCTATTAAAATAATAATTAAATAATAAATGAGTGACTTCAAAAAACGACAAACATTTCTATGAAATTAATTCATGCCGCATTTCCTGCAAATAGAAATAAATATTTACTTAATGCCTCATCTGTTTCATGATTTCTTTGTTTTTATGATCTACCGTAAACAAAAAGTTCTTTAATTTAAATTAGATAAAAGTTATATTTTATTTAAAATACCATAATTATGAATCATTTCAATTATTTTAAAAACTAGCTATATCTCTTAGAAAGAAAACATCCCGGAGACTGAAGAAATCTTATTTTACTTTAAACAATGACTAAAAATGTATCAGAAAAATCTCAAAAATTATAGCAATCTTTGCTATAAATGCAAAAATTCTTATCTCATAGCAAATGTTTATACGAATGACCAAATAAATTAGGTTGTTACTTCTAGATACAGGCAAGTAATAAAATTAGGAAAAAAAGGGGCGGTTTTACTAATGACAAACGTAACATTTGTATGATCGCGTGTAAATGATCTCAACAAAGATCTTAGGTAGAAATTCTAATTATCAAAAAATAGAAAATCAAATGAATTGATAGATAAATGTAAAATGAAAAAACTATTCAAAGAATTTTATTGTAGTTTAATACAAAGAAAATTAAATTCTTATTAAAATTATTTAAATACCAAGAATTACAAAAGAGAGAAATATCATAAGATCGCTTCTAATTCTTTGTACTTTTAGAACTTCAATACCAAAATATGTTAGGATCTTTTGAAAAATTACCATAACTTGGTAATAAATTGTTATTTACAAACTAAATTTAATCCTTTAATATGCTCATCATATAAGAAAATTTTCGAAAAATTTTTCGAAAAGAAAATTTTCTTTATTCAAAATCGAATGATTTAACATAAGACCAGTAGCACTAATAAATGCTTTATATTACTATTTTAATACTTTTTTAGTAGAACAAACCTTTTCTTAAAAAATATAACCTCTTTTGATTTTAAAGCTGCTTATTTTTTATAGCATTTTCTATTTTTCCGATATTGATAAATTAATTTTCTTTTTTTATTTCCCATTTTTGTTATATAATGATTGAGTATAAGGCAGATCTTACTTAAATGACTCATGTTCTCAGTTATAAATTACCCATAATAAACATTTTTTATGAAAAAGATATTAAAATCCATCTGACCCCTCCTTATTCAAAAACGAATTATAAAATGATCAAATTTCCTATATAAATAATATTCAAAAATTTCTTATAAAAATAATAAATTTTGAAAAATTTCCTATAAAAATAAGAAATTTTTGAAAAATAAGAAATTTTTGAAAAATAAGAAATTTTTGAAAAATTTCCTTTAAAAATAAGAAATTTTTGAAAAATTTCCTTTAAAAATAAGAAATTTTTGAAAAATTTCCTTTAAAAATAGGAAATTTTTGAAAAATTTCCTATAAAAATAGGAAATTTTTGAAAAATTTCCTTTAAAAATAGGAAATTTTTGAATAATTTCCTATAAAAATAGGAAATTTTTGAAAAATTTCCTATAAAAATAGGAAATTTTTGAAAAATTTCCTATAAAAATAGGAAATTTTTGAAAAATTTCCTATAAAAATAGGAAATTTTTGAAAAATTTCCTATAAAAATAGGAAATTTTTGAAAAATTTCCTATAAAAATAGGAAATTTTTGAAAAATTTCCTATAAAAATAGGAAATTTTTGAAAAATTTCCTATAAAAATAGGAAATTTTTGAAAAATTTCCTATAAAAATAGGAAATTTTTGAAAAATTTCCTATAAAAATAGGAAATTTTTGAAAAATTTCCTATAAAAATAGAAAATTTTTGAAAAATTTCCTATAAAAATAGGAAATTTTTGAAAAATTTCCTATAAAAATAGGAAATTTTTAAAAAATTTCCTATAAAAATAGGAAATTTTTGAAAAATTTCCTATAAAAATAGGAAATTTTTGAAAAATTTCCTATAAAAATAGGAAATTTTTGAAAAATTTCCTATAAAAATAGGAAATTTTTGAAAAATTTCCTATAAAAATAGGAAATTTTTGAAAAATTTCCTATAAAAATAGGAAATTTTTGAAAAATTTCCTATAAAAATAGGAAATTTTTGAAAAATTTCCTATAAAAATAGGAAATTTTTGAAAAATTTCCTATAAAAATAGGAAATTTTTGAAAAATTTCCTATAAAAATAGGAAATTTTTGAAAAATTTCCTATAAAAATAGGAAATTTTTGAAAAATTTCCTATAAAAATAGGAAATTTTTGAAAAATTTCCTATAAAAATAGGAAATTTTTGAAAAATTTCCTATAAAAATAGGAAATTTTTGAAAAATTTCCTATAAAAATAGGAAATTTTTGAAAAATTTCCTATAAAAATAGGAAATTTTTGAAAAATTTCCTATAAAAATAGGAAATTTTTGAAAAATTTCCTATAAAAATAGGAAATTTTTGAAAAATTTCCTATAAAAATAGGAAATTTTTCAAAAATTTCCTATTTTTATAGGAAATTTTTCAAAAATTTCCTATAAAAATAGGAAATTTTTGAAAAATTCCCTATAAAAATAGGAAATTTTTGAAAAATTTCCTATAAAAATAGGAAATTTTTGAAAAATTTCCTATAAAAATAGGAAATTTTTGAAAAATTTCCTATAAAAATAGGAAATTTTTGAAAAATTTCCTATAAAAATAGGAAATTTTTGAAAAATTTCCTATAAAAATAGGAAATTTTTGAAAAATTTCCTATAAAAATAGGAAATTTTTGAAAAATTTCCTATAAAAATAGGAAATTTTTGAAAAATTTCCTATAAAAATAGGAAATTTTTGAAAAATTTCCTATAAAAATAGGAAATTTTTGAAAAATTTCCTATAAAAATAGGAAATTTTTGAAAAATTTCCTATAAAAATAGGAAATTTTTGAAAAATTTCCTATAAAAATAGGAAATTTTTGAAAAATTTCCTATAAAAATAGGAAATTTTTGAAAAATTTCCTATAAAAATAGGAAATTTTTGAAAAATTTCCTATAAAAATAGGAAATTTTTGAAAAATTTCCTATAAAAATAGGAAATTTTTGAAAAATTTCCTATAAAAATAGGAAATTTTTGAAAAATTTCCTATAAAAATAGGACATTTTTGAAAAATTTCCTATAAAAATAGGAAATTTTTGAAAAATTTCCTATAAAAATAGGAAATTTTTGAAAAATTTCCTATAAAAATAGGACATTTTTGAAAAATTTCCTATAAAAATAGGAAATTTTTGAAAAATTTCCTATAAAAATAGGAAATTTTTGAAAAATTTCCTATAAAAATAGGAAATTTTTGAAAAATTTCCTATAAAAATAGGAAATTTTTGAAAAATTTCCTATAAAAATTGGAAATTTTTGAAAAATTTCCTATAAAAATAGGAAATTTTTGGAATATTTCCTATAAAAATAGGAAATTTGTGAAATATTTCCCATTCCCTTTCTCAACCTTTTCCGGCACAATTATTTTTTTTTTTTGTAATTATAATAAATTAAATCCGCGTGCGCCCAAAAAGCCACTTTAGCTCTCATTAAATATCAGATAAACATTCAGAGTCAATAACCTGACCGATACGACGAGTATCAGCTCTAAACATTTATTTTTGTTTTATTATCAAAATTTCTTAATTTTTGTTTAATTGTTTAATGCAATAACCCCCAAAATAAATATTCAAATTTAAATTAAAATTTCAAATAAACATTTATGGGAGACCAGGTAAGAGATAAGAAATTTTGCGATTTTAAAATAATTTGAAATAAAATTAAATTTATGGGGAGACTTGAAATTTTTATTAGATTGATAAGGATTTGAAAACAATAAAAATTTGGGACAAACAAGAGTCAAAAAGTGGTTTTAAAGCGAAATTTTCATTTTTTTTAAGAATTTTGAGCTTTTTTATGGCGGTAAATATTATGTTTTAAAGTTTCTTTGAATGTAAAAATTTAGTTCCGTTATTTTGCGGCAAAATCATTAAAGAAGGTTAGGGACCATATTATTTTTTTTAAGGTCCCCAGAAATCTTATGCTTTAATTTGCGCTTTCTAAAGAAATTTTTCTTTGAACAAAACTACAAAATTTAGCGAATTATTTATTTTCAAAAATTTGTTTTCTTCTTGTTCATATAACTTTTGAACTCTGCCGGGTTCCAGCAAGAAATTTTTGCTTTATTTAACTGATGGTGTTCTATTTATATTTAAATAAAAATCATGTGCCCCACTATGCCCCTTTAAGATTAATTTTAAATCAAGTTAATCATTATGTTCAGGATTTTAGCTTTTGATATATTCTATTTAAAAATCATAAAACTTCTAAGTTCTGCTTTTTTTCGGTATGAGATCTAATAGGTTTTTAGGCCCATAGTGCAGTCTTTATATTTACAAAAAATTTAGTGCATATCTCTGCATTTTTTTGAGAAACTTTAATTTTAAAAGATACATTTTTCTAAACTCTATTGTAAGAAAATTTTGATTTTGATCACTTATGGACAATTTTAATGACTTTGTACCATTGTTTTCAACAATAATGTTAGTAATTAAGATTGATTTGATTACTTTTTCTTATTCTTTTAAAACTTTCTTAGATTTTCTTTTAATTTTCTTAACATTTTCATCTAAATAGTTTGCAAATTTTGATTGATTTCTTCATTATTAAACATTATTCTACCCAAAAAAGAAAAACAATTGATTTCTTTCATTCCCTTTGATATAATTTTCCACAAAACCTCTACAATTAAATATCAGAGATTTTAAAATTAAATGCAAATTTCTTATATCCTTTTGTTATCCTTTAGGCGATAAAAACAAAAACAATAACTATCAAAAATCTTTAAGAATCCTAAGAACAAAAAAAGGAAAGATAAAACAACCTCCCCAAAGAATAAAATGGAAAAATATGAAATTTCCAGGCTCAATTAAATTCAATTGTCCAAAAAAATAATAAAGGAATTACTTAAAGGAATCTATGTATTGTCCCTCAAACCCTTAACAACAACAGCAAAAAGGAAAGAAACTCATTTGTAATAGGATCTGTCAGAATAGAAGAGGAGAAATTTAAAACCTTCGAGGACAATACAAGACGAAAAATTGCTATTTAGCAAAAAGAATGGAGAAGAAGAGACAGACAAAAAGAACGAAAAATATGTTTGGTGTCATTTACTAAAAAAAAAAAAACAACTCCTACAGCAAATAGGCCATCATACATGAGCCAAGCGGCCCAAGCAACATGTGTGCGTGAGAAATTGAAAGATCAACATATGTAAGGGATGGGAATTTTGAAAAAAGGGAACAAATTGGGATCTTTGAGGTTAATAATTTTGTAAAACACATTTGAATATAAGGACTTCAAACCTAAAAATTCAAAACAACCAGATTCACGATCGATATATTTACGTTCGAATAAAGCCCAAATACAAATTATAACTAAAGATTTCATGATTTCAATGATAAATGATCGCATTTTAGAAACTAGAATGATCCACGATTAAAAATGATAGCCGGGAACATACAAATTTAAAGTCAACCAGATCCACGATCGATCTATGTTTAAATAGAGCCATGATGTAAATCGGAACTCAAAAGACCCAGGATCATAAAATTGCAATATATCCTGATCCACGATCGACACATGTTCAAATATACGATCAAAAACTAAAATTTAAAAAGGTTTCACTATCAAAAACTGGAAGTTGTAAAGATCGGAATATAATCTTTAAGAAATGATAAAGATCGAAATCCCAACTTTAAGATCAAAACATAAATTTACAAAGTCTCAAGATCAAAACTTGGAGATTATAAAAATTAAAATCATAACTTTAAAATCAAAACTTCTATTTATAAAGATTCACGATCAAAAGTTGGAAATTATAAAGATAGCTATTTTAACTATAAGATCAAAACTTAGATTAACAGAGTCTCAAGATCAAAACATGGAAATTATAAAGATCGAAATCTAAACCTTAAAATAAAAAACTAAATTTAAAAAGTTTCACGATCAAAAGTTGAAAACTAAAAAGATCGCAACATAAACTTATAGATCTAAACTTAAACATACAAAGTTTCACAATGAAAACTTGGAAATTATAAAGATCGTAAGATAAATTTTAGATCAAAACTTAAACCTTAAAAGTTTCACGATCAAAAACATGAAATTTTTAAGATCGAAATGAAAACTTATAGATCGAAATTTAAATTTTAAAAGTTTTACGATCAACGATTGGAAATTTTTAAGATCAATATAAACTTTAAGATTAAAACTTAAACATAAAAAGTTTCACGATCAAAACTTGGAAATTATAAAGATCGTAATATAAACATTAAGATCAAAACTTAAAAAAACAAAGTTTCACGATCAAAAATTGGAAATTTTAAAAAGCCACGATCGGAAATTGTAACAAGGAAAGGTTCTATAAATAAAATAAGAGAGTTCTACAATCAAAAACGGAAACTGATCTTTCTAGTTTCCGTGACTGGAAGTTAGAAAGATGGAATATAGAAAACTGAAAATTAGAAATATACACGATCGGTCAATGACGCTAGATTTACAAAAACTATAAAGATTCATCCACGATCGTAAATTGAAATTTTTGATTGAAAAAGAACACAATCGACAATTTTAATTAATAAAGACGAATGATTCGAGTCATACATTTTTTAGATACCATTTTTCTTTAGCCTCAGTTTCGACAAATACCATTAACGCTTAGTTTCTTTCCAGCGAGCATTATCTTGGAATTCGATGGCATATAAACTATCTCGAGAAACCACGATTTTGTTCTTGAAAAGTTCTGCTCATTAAGGGGATATCTTATGATTATGTCTTCCTGTTCGAGGAGGAGTCCATAAAATATGTGGACACTTTACCGTAAAGGCATGCTCTCAATACCGGATGGTAAAATACGTCTAAATGCGTCCGGATATACATCCATACCAAACTTAAACCATGTCTTTGATACAGGATTTCCCTTAACTCCTTCTGATCTATGGATGCCGGCATCCGGTTGAATTACAACTCCATATCGATCTTACTTTCTAACCGATATATTTGGGCATCAATTACAACTAAGGGGACAATACCAACACTCAGACTGTAACCGGAGTCTATAAAACATTTTCTCTGCATATGGTATGATCTCTCGTTCATGAAAATCAAGGTTTTCCAACTGCGACCGAATATATATCAGTACCAAGTTGAAACCATATTTTTGGGGTTTGTCTTAACTCCTTCCGATTTATGGAAAACGGCATCCGGTTGCAATACATCTCCACATCGAACTTTCGTTGTATCGGGTGGTTAAATTTCAAGGGCCGATGTTGATTTTGAATAAAACACAAACTATTTAGGAAATTATTGTAATTTTATTTTATTATGATATATTGGTATTACTCAATTATGTATAGAACAAAACATCGGCCAAAAGGGCCCCGCGACCACTGCGGCACACCTCCATCCGATGGTCCAAATTTTCGATGACCCTTAGTCATAATGGAGGTTCTATGCCGTTAATGTGCCGAATTATCTGATCCTTTAGCTCTTGAATTGTTGCTGGCTTATCAACGTACACCTTTTCTTTCAAATAACCCCAATGAAAAAAGTCCAACGGTGTCAAATCACATGATCTTGGCGGCCAATTGACATCGCCATTACGTGAGATAACACGGCCATTGAATTTGTTGAGCAAACGAGCCATTGTTTCGTTAGCTGTGTGGCAAGTGGCACCGTCCTGCTGAAATCACATATCGTCCACATCCACATCCATATCTTCCAATTCGGGCCATAAAAATTTCGTTATCATCTCACGATAGCGAACACCATTCACAGTAACTGCCTGAGCGGCCTCATTTTGGAAAAAATACGGCCCGATGATGCCGCCAGCCCATAAACCGCACCAAACAGTCACTCTTTGTAGGTGCATTGGTTTTTCGACAATCACTCTTGGATTCTCATGGGCACGACGACGAGTTGAGCCACACTATCGAGAACAGCAGCAATATTTACAGACCCGGTTTGCTCTAAATTTTCCACGATTTTTGCGATTGTAAGCACATTTGGACGATCAAATTGACCAAAAAAATCACGAAGTGCACGATATGCATTTTGATTTGAACGCCCATTTTCATAATAAGTCTGGATAACTTTAACACGTTGTTGGATTGTGTATCTCTCCATGGTTCAAATTGAGTAAGTCTGAAATAGAGAAATGTCAAATAAAATTTAAAAAAAAAACTTGGCGTTTAGGTGTGGTTCACATTCAACATCGGCCCTTACAATTTAACCACCCATTATAAACCAGAAGCAAGGGTCTAATACCAGAAGGAACCAATAAGAATACTAAGGCTGGAACCGAAGTTCCCGGGACTCCTGACTTCAGTGATACCAGAAAGTCTCTGGTCGGACTTCGTGGACGCACCACTACCAGTAGAGCCACCAAAAAGGCTAGCAACTGATGCCCTATACGCCACATTCACACAAAACATGATCACCTTATTACTCCCATAAACAATTTAGGCAATGTACAGGCCTTCCAAGATCCGACTAAGCCAAACATAAGGCCGTGCATCCTCCCAAGAATACCGGCATGGCCGGACCCCAATTTAGCACATACACCCAAATCATGTTAATCCGCACTCACAGAACGCACTCTTCTATAATTAAATTACACTAATGCGTACTCACTCATACTTCTTATACTATCCTGGATGCCATGCACCCCACTCACATCATAACCGTCCTCATTTCCAAATACCTCCAACCTTCTAGGTCTCATATGACCAATTAATCCTAACACTCTGCAGCTGTCTCATTCAACGTACGCTTACCCAAAAATTCAAAACTTCAGATACTGATTTGCTGCGCAAAAGGTCGAGTTCTTCGTATGCCAAGTTATTAAGGCGTGAAAAATCTTTGTATGAGCAGCGTTTGTTCTGCACTTTCCAAAGTTATGGAAAGTATGGTAAACTACCAGCTGTTAACATATCTGGAGTCCAATAACCTATTAAACGACCGACAATATGGATTTCGTTGGGGTTGCTCTTCAGGCGACGTATTACGACACGGGATTCAATATTGTCATTGATAAGCACCCTCTCCCTTTTAGATGCTCGGTCAAGAAGCTCCAAAATATTAGGTTTACAACTTTCCTTCCGATGTTTTGCAATTGATGGCAGTAGCGGTATGTTTTGGTCGAAATAAATGGATCGAATGCTCTCAAATACCCCTGTTGAGGCAGCCATTAGTGAAAGAACGTGTCCATAGTAGTAGTGTGAACGCTTTAAGAACTGAGATTTTGATATCGAGGACCGACATGGCAGTGGAAGAGAGAAGGTTTTCGAAATTGCAGAATTGGAGGTATTACTTAATCAAATGCATCAAGAATCGGCAAAAATATTGAGAGTGACGCAACGCCATAAAGACAAGGAATTTGGGTGCCGTACTAAAGGGTGGTTAAATTGTAAGGGCCGATGTTGAATGTGAACCACACCTAAACGCCAAGTTTTTTTCCAAATTTTATTTGACATTTCTCTATTTTAGACTTACTCAATTTGAACCATGGAGAGATACACAATCCAACAACGTGTTAAAGTTATCCAGACTTATTATGAAAATGGGCGTTCAAACCAAAATGCATATCGTGCACTTCGTGATTTTTTTGGTCAATTTGACGTCCATTGCTAAAATCGTGGAAAAATTCGAGCAAACCGGATCTGTAGAAGATGTGAGAACACCAGTGCATGCTCGTACAGCTCGTACTGCAAAAAATATTGCTGCTGTTCGCGATTGTGTGGCTGAAGAGCCGTCCATCTCAACTCGTCGTCGTGCCCAACAATTGCACCTCTCACGCTTGTCGTTGATGAACATTATGCATAAAGACTTGCATTTACACGCTTGCAAGGTGCAATTGGCTCAAGAACTAAAGCCTCTTGACCATTCCAAACGTCGTGAATTGGCAGAATGGTGGCAAGAAATGGCAACAGTGGATGATAAATTTTCGAAGAAATCATCTTCAGTGATGAGGCACATTTTCACCTCAGTGGATTCGTTAATAAACAGAATTGCCCCATTTGGGCGAATGGAAATCCAAGAGTGATTGTCGAAAAACCAATGCACCCACAAAGAGTGACTGTTTGGTGCGGTTTATGGGCTGGCGGCATCATCGGGCCGTATTTTTTCCAAAATGAGGCCGCTCAGGCAGTTACTGTGAATGGTGTTCGCTATCGTGAGATGATAACGAACTTTTTATGGCCCGAATCGGAAGATATGGATGTGGACGATATGTGGTTTCAGCAGGACGGTGCCACTTGCCACACACCTAACGAAACAACGGCTCTTTTGCGCAACAAATTCAATGGCCGTGTTATCTCATGTAATGGCGATGCCAATTGGCCGCCAAGATCATGTGATTTGACACCGTTGGACTTTTTTCTTTGGGGTTATTTGAAAGAAAAGGTGTACGTCGATAAGCTAGCAACAATTCAAGAGCTAAAGGACGAGATAATTCGGCACATTAACGGCATAGAACCTCCTCATTTGGACCATCGGATGGAGGTGTGCCGCCGTGGTCGCGGCGCCCCTTTGGCCGATATTTTGTTCCATACATAATTAAGTAATACCAATATATCATAATAAAATAAAATTACAATAATTTCCCAAATAGTTTGTGTTTTGTTCAAAATCAACATCGGCCCTTGAAATTTAACCACCCGATAGTTATAGCCGAGAGATATTGAACGGCGTTGGTTTGCTTGTGAACAGCTGCTTGCAAGGTAAAGATGGAAAAGATTTCTATATCGCATTGCGACTGATATACCGGCGATGCTTTTACGTCGACGGCCAAACTGAATATCCAAGGGTTCCAAGAACATGCTCCGTACCGAACGGCGTTTGTTTGCTTTTGAACAGCTGCTTGCAAGTTAAAGGTGGAAGAGATTTCTGCATCGTATTGTGACGATATTTGCAAATAAATCCCATAAGATATGAAGATCTACTTAACGCAGCAAACCAAATTCCTGATTCTATAGAAGTATGTCAACGCAAATGGCGGTGGATAGGCCTTACACTCCAAAGGATAGATGCTCGACAAGCACTTTCTTGGATTTCACAGGGACAATGGTTCAGAATCGTTTTTCATTGGCCAAAACTCTATAACTTTTAAACAAATAAGGATTTTGTGGTCGTTCTTTTTTAGTCAATAGATAACATCTTAAGCTTTTATTGAGTTTATCAGTACAGCCAATTGTAAAGAAATTTAAGCTTAAAGTTCAATTTTCGGCCTGTAATTCCGTTTCAAATGTTTTTTTACCCATTTCCTCTTAACCGATTTGGTAAAAATTTAGGCCACAGGTCAATCTTGGATGACAATATAATAATTTGTTATCCTTAGGTTGACCCCTATTTTCATTGAGGCACTTTGCGTATTTTCATTAGGAAGACACCAAAGGAACAAAAATTTAAAATTTCAATTTTTAAAGTAGAATATCTTTGAAACCATAAATGATTAGATATGCATGTCGGGACGTTTTAAATAGATCTTGACCTATGTATTTATAATATAGAGTGGTTCTTCAAATCGTTTGGGAAATGACAATTATATAACGTTTTAAGTGATTTCTGAGTCTGAGATTGTTATCTTTAGCTTTTATTGAGTTTAGGTTTATCTGTACAGCCGTTGTAAAGAAATTTAAGCTTAAAGTTTAATTTTCGATTTGTAATTCCGTTTCAAATGTGTTAACCCTTTTTTACCCACTTCCTCTTAACCGATTTGGCACAAATTTAGGCCACAGGTCAATCTTGGATGACAATATAATAATTTGTTATCCTTAGGTTGACCCCTATTTTCATTGAGGCACTTTGCGTATTTTCATTAGGAAGACACCAAAGGAACAAAAATTTAAAATTTCAATTTTTAAAGTAGAATATCTTTGAAACCATAAATGATTTGATATGCATGTCGGGACGTTTTAAGTAGATCTTGACCTACGTATTTATAATATAGAGTGGTTCTTCAAATCGTTTGGGAAATGACAATTATATAACGTTTTAAGTGATTTCTGAGTCTGAGATTGTTATCTTTAGCTTTTATTGAGTTTAGGTTTATCTGTACAGCCGTTGTAAAGAAATTTAAGCTTAAAGTTTAATTTTCGATCTGTAATTCCGTTTCAAATGTGTTAACCCTTTTTTACCCACTTCCTCTTAACCGATTTGGCTCAAATTTAGGCCACAGGCCAATCTTGAATGACAATTTTAAAGTTGTGACATTACTATTGCGTAAGCAAATATAACGCACATGCGCAATGCGTTATCTTGTTTTCTTTGTATCATGGCTTAACCTAACCTATCTGCTATTGAAAAATGGTATATATAGAGATCTATAGAGAACTCAATCCTTAGGAATCTAAATTTGTCAGGGTACTTTTTCCAAATTCAAATTACTTTTGTATAGCTTTATAATATTTCTCTATTACCCAGAACCGGCCACAAATTTTACTCATTTGGGTACTATTTTCTAAAGGTATTCCCCCTTTTCCATTAAAATTGAGGGTAGTAAAAACTATAATTGCTTACGGAGGTTTGTAACGCCAATTAAGGGCACATCATGCGTGAGCATAATGATCATTTTTAACGACACACAAAAAAAACGAAGTAAATAGAGAAATTCCCAGGCCTAGGGAGTCAAAGAATAGGGAAAAATAAGGGAGAGTTTTAGAGATATTTAAGATTCTTTTGAAAAGTTTTGAAAGAAAAAAAGAAAGATCAAGAAAAAGAAGTGTGTGTGCCCGAGCGTAACCAAGCGTCAAATGATCAGCAGAAATTTTGTATGTAAAAAGGAACATTTTTTCTTAGGTTTTAAAGAAATAATGAAAAAAGAAAAACCAGGTAGCGCAAAGATCTTCAAAATGATGTGGAGAGTACAAGAGTATTTCAAAGATACTTTTTTCAAATTTTGTTTAATCTATTACAATTCTTGGGTACTCTTTCCAAAAGAGTTTTGAGTTTTGTTTGAGAGTTAACGATCATGAGTTTGTGCTCATTTAAAATGAGTTTTAAATTTTTTAGAAATTTGAATTCGTGACAAAAAAACTATCTTAAGGTTTAGCTCGACCAGTGCGGATTTAGTTTATTTAGAGAATTTGTGGAAAGCGGACGTGTTTTTGCTTTGAATACGCTTTAATAACTAACTTAAGAAAAAGATCAGTCAAAAAGTAAAACCTCAAACGATCAAGAGTACAAAAATAATAAAAAATTTACAAGTGTCTTAAGAAATAAAAAAGAAAGAATATAAAAAATAAAAGAAGAAATTCTTTTACAGAGCAAATAATTTCTAGAGCTCTTTAATCTAGAGCAAGAATAGCAAAAATAAGAAAAAAAGAATAAATAATAACAAATAAAGCAAATAAATCAAATCATACTTCTTATAATAAATATAAGAAAAAAAAAGTAAAATAATTATTCTATAAAATCCGTCATGGAGTCTTTAATGCGCTCATTAAATTACCAACTGCCTCAAGATTTACATTTCGATAAATACGCGCAAAAGATCTTAGAGAATAGTCACACGCCAAATCTAGATGATACCACAACAATAGCCCTGGACTCAGCACCCTCGATTACAACTTTCGAATCGTCAGACTCTGGTCTTAGTCATCAGACAACCACCAGTGAATTCTTGCAAAAATTGGGAGCTACTTTCCTTCAGTCCATACAATTGCAATCACTGCCTAAGTCAAATAACTTGGAGTCTTCATATTTACCTTCAGTTTACGCTATACCCTCAGCCTCGATCGGTTCAACAATGGACTTAGAATTGGGCCCACATCAGCTGATCATGGACTCGACAATGTCCAGTAATGAGGAGCTGCAAAATCAATTGAATTATGATAAGTTTATGAACGGGATATGGATTGGCGTGGTCTTGGCCTTGATTTTGATCTCAATGATCTTCTGTTTCTGCTCGTGTTTCCTGTATCATCAGTTTCGTACGTGGAAGAGAAATTGTAAGTATTTTTGTGAAAAAAAAAGTGAAAAATGTTTTGAATTGATGGTTTAGAAATACCAATACGATTTTAGAGTTTTCAGAAAACCCGTGAATTCCTATCAAGAAATTTTGAATTAAGAGAATTTCTTTTGAAATTCTTTACAAAATCTTTAGATTTTAAAATTACAAAATATGATCAACTGATCATTTCGATCAATTAAATAAAGATTTAACAAAAATCTTCGATACTCCAAACAAGAAAAATTTGAATTCCAATTTTTAGATTTTTCAAGCTCTAAAAATTCTATACGAAATGTTTAAAATTTAAATAAATAAATTTTAAGTAATTAAAAAAGAAATATGATCAAATTGATCATGAAAATTTTAACTGATCATTTCGATCAAGAAATTTTAAATTTTAAAAAATCATTCAATATTTTTCATTTTTAAAAACTCATTGCAAAATATTTCAGTTAAAAAAAAAAGTTGATCGCTTCAAGAAGAAACAAATGATCAATTCATCATTCAGGTCAAGAATTAGAAATATATGAAAATTGGTTCAATAAAAAAATGTTAATGATCAGTTTAAAACTTTTAATTTTTAGTTTTTTTTTTGAGCTTTAGAAATTCTATTAAAATTTTCTTTTATGAAAAAAAAAAATTTTTGCAATTTTATAAGAAATTTGATCAAATTGATCAAGTGAATTTGAACTGATCATTTCGATCAAAAAATTTTAAAAATTTGAAAATCATTCAAAATTTTTGATTTTTAAAAATTCTCTACGAAATATTTCAGTTTCAACGATAAGTGATCGATTTTGGAAAAAATAAATGATCAATTGAAATTTTTGAAAAATTTCTTATAGAATAAAAGAATTTTTAAAAAATTTCCTATAAAAATAAGACGTTTTTGAAAAATTTCCTAAAAAATAAGAAATTTTTGAAAAGTTTTCCTTAAAAAATTAAAAAATAAGACATTTTTAAAAAGTTTCTCATAAAAAAATACATTTTTTTAAAATTTCCTACAAAAATAAAAAATTTTTGAAAAATTTCCTATAAAAATAGGAAATTTTTGAAAAATTTTCTATAAAAATAGGAAATTTTTGAAAAAATTCCTATAAAAATAGGAAATTTTTAAAAAATTTCCTATAAAAATAAGAAATTTTTTAAATATTTCCTGTAAAATAAAGAAATTTTTGAAAAATTTTTATAAAAATAAGAAACTTTGGAATAATTTCCTATAAAAATTTGAAATTTTTGAAAAATTTCCTGTAAAAATAAAAAATTTTTGAAAGAAATTTTCTTATATTATCAAAAATTTCTTATTTTTATAGGAAATTTTTCAAAATTTTCTTATTTTTATAGGAAATTTTTCGAAAATTTCTTATTTTTATAGGAAATTTTTCAAAAATTTCTTAGTTTTATAGGAAATTTTTGAAAAATTTCTTATCTTTAAAGGAAATTTTTCAAAAAAAAAAAATTTTCTTATTTTTTTAGGAAATTTTTAAAAAATTTCTTAGTTTTAAAAAAAAATTTATTTTTATAGGAAATTTTTCAAAAATTTCTTATTTTTATAGGAAAATTTTCAAAAATTTCTTATTTTTATTGGAAATTTTTTAAAAATTTCTTATTTTAATAGAAAATTTTTCAAAGATTTCTTATTTTTAAGGGAAATTTTTCAAAAATTTCTTATTTTTATGGGAAATTTTTCAAGAATTTCTTATTTTTTAGGAAATTTTTCAAAAATTTCTTATTTTTATAGGAAATTTTTCAAAAATTTCCTATTTTTATAGGAAATATTTCAAAAATTTCTTATTTTTATAGGAAATTTTTCAAAAATTTCTTATTTTTATAGGAAATTTTTCAAAAATTTCTTATTTTTATAGGAAAATTTTCAAAAATTTCCTTTTTTTCATAGGATATTTTTTAAAAATTTCTTATTTTTATAGGAAATTTTTTAAAAATTTCTTATTTTAATAGAAAATTTTTCAAAAATTTCTTATTTTTAAGGGAAATTTTTCAAAAATTTTTTATTTTTATGGGAAATTTTTCAAAAATTTCTTATTTTTATAGGAAATTTTTCAAAAATTTCTTATTTTTATAGGAGATTTTTCAAAAATTTCTTATTTTTATAGGATATTTTTCAAAAATTTCTTATTTTTATAGGAAATTTTTCAAAAATTTCTTATTTTTATAGGAAATTTTTCAAAAATTTCTTATTTTTATAGGAAGTTTTTCAAAAATTTCTTATTTTTATAGGAAGTTTTCTAAAAACTTCTTTTTTATGGGAAATTTTTCAAAAATTTCTTATTTTTATAGGCAGTTTTTCAAAAATTTCTTATTTTTATAGGAAATTTTTCAAAAATTTCTTATTTTTATAAAATATTTTTTAAAAATTTCTTATTTTTATAGGAAATTTTTTAAAAATTTCTTATTTTAATAGAAAATTTTTCAAAAATTTCTTATTTTTATAGGAAATTTTTCAAAAATTTCTTATTTTTATAGGAAATATTTCAAAAATTTCTTATTTTTATAGGAAATTTTTCA
Organism: Stomorhina lunata; assembly: GCA_933228675.1. Taxonomy (NCBI): domain Eukaryota; kingdom Metazoa; phylum Arthropoda; class Insecta; order Diptera; family Rhiniidae; genus Stomorhina; species Stomorhina lunata. The sequence continues at coordinate 113,848,146 of OW121742.1, forward strand.
AAAATTTCTTATTTTTATAGGAAATTTTTCAAAAATTTCTTATTTTTATAGGAAATTTTTCAAAAATTTCTTATTTTTATAGGAAAATTTTCAAAAATTTCCTTTTTTCATAGGATATTTTTTAAAAATTTCTTATTTTTATAGGAAATTTTTTAAAAATTTCTTATTTTAATAGAAAATTTTTCAAAAATTTCTTATTTTTAAGGGAAATTTTTCAAAAATTTCTTATTTTTATGGGAAATTTTTCAAAAATCTCTTATTTTTATAGGATATTTTTCAAAAATTTCTTATTTTTATAGGAAATTTTTCAAAAATTTCTTATTTTTATAGGAAATTTTTCAAAAATTTCTTATTTTTATAGGAAGTTTTTCAAAAATTTCTTATTTTTATAGGAAATTTTCTAAAAACTTCTTTTTAATGGGAAATTTTTCAAAAATTTCTTATTTTTATAGGCAGTTTTTCAAAAATTTTTTAAGAAGTTTTACAAAAATCTTTAAATTTAGACATTATTTTTGAATATTAAGGAGTTAAGTCATTTGGATCAAGAAATTTGATATTTTAAAAGGTTTGAGCATTTAGATATTTATTTGAAGATCGCAATTTCAAAATTTCTTTAAAATCTTTCCTGATTCTCCAAATCGGTTTTTTTTTAATTTCCAAATTCTAAACTCATTCACTCGCGCCTTAAGATATTGCAAAATTAATTTTGAAATATATAGGAGAAATTCAAATTAGACTCTTAAATTAAATAAAATATTGGCCATGTGCCATTTTTTTCAAGACGGAAGTGAAATTTGCCGCTTTTATATACAAAAAAAAAAGTAACAAACGTGAATTGAAATTTCAAAACACAACAAATGACAAATAAATTTTACAAAACTACAAATATTTTTCAATAATAAAAACAATACGCAAATAAATATTATCATCAAGGTTGTTATCACTCAAAAAAAAAAACCAACCCCTTGCTATTCCGAAAATAGTAAAAATAGCAGATTAAATTTAGTTTGAAAATGAAAGGAAAACGTTTTGAAATCAAAACGCTTTGAATTTAAAAATCAAATTTATTTGTATTTCTTATTGTTTTTTTCTTATATTGTTGTTAAAAAAACATTTAGTAATTAATTAATGGCCAAAACAAAGTATTCAAAATGTTTTGAAATAACTGACCTAATATAACATGGCACTAAAACACAAACAAGGCGGCTGGCGTTAAGCGACAAATCTTAAGAATTTATTAGCAAAATTAAGAAATTTAGCAAATCTTTCAGAAAAATATTTAATATGTGTATGAAATTTTCCTAATTTCATAAATTCGAATGTTTTATAGTTTCAAATCTGAATTTTTAATGCAGGTTTTTTTATGGGTACCCGGTTTTTTCAACACAAATTCTATAATATTTTTTATAATATACAGGGTTTTTTTATTAACAAATGGCCCAATTTGACATATTTTACAAGTATTTGAAACATTTTGTTTAGAAATTTAAAAAAGTATAGGTAACCGATTCTTCTTAGTATAAACTTTCAACAAGTAACCGGTTACTTGTTCTTTAATTTACTTAAGGTACTAAAATTCTCATTTTACGACTAAAATTTCTTAAAAATTAACAATATTAAGTCTTTTGAAGATGTTTATCTCGCTTTTAAGAATTTATAATTATCGATTACCCGGTAGTCGTTTTTCAAATTTCTCATTTTGAAACAAATTTTTAATTTTAGCAGTAAATTTCTAAAGGCGGTACTCGTCTTTTTGATTTTCCATTAAGTACCAAATTTTTTAACAAATGGTCCGGTCTGCCATATTTTACAAGTATTTTAAACATTTAGTGAAATAATATCAAAAATTATAAGTAACTAGTTCTTCTTAACTCGAGCATTCAACAAGTAACCGGTTACTCGTTCTTCAAATTTACTTTAGGTAAAAACTAACATTTTAAAACAAATTAAACATTTTAGCAAAAAATTTATAAGGGCTGGAGGTATAAATTTCATTTTTAATAAAATTTGATGTCTTCTTTGAGATTTTTACCAGTGATTACCCGGTACTCGTCTTTTAATTTTCCATTACGTGCCAAATTTTGTAATTTTTTACTTAATTTTCTTAAGAATATCAATATTAAGACTGTTAGTAATGTATTTACGAGCTCCAAACAATTTATTACTAGCGGGTACCCGGTACTCGATATTCAAAATATTATTTAACTCGACATTTTTTATTTTGTTTGTTAAATTTGCTCAAAATTAGCCTTAACTACAATTTTAGAAATGTTTTTTGTCTTAATTAGTTTTTTTTTTTGCTAACGATTACCCATTATTCACTGTTAAAATATTAAAAATTCTATTATTTTATTACGAAATTGCTTAGAAATATCAATAAAAATTATTTTTTTAATGTATTTCTGAGCTTTTGACAATTTATTGCTAACGAGTACCCGGTACTCAATATTCAAAATATTATTAAACTCAAAATTTTTTATTTTGTTTGTTAAGTTTGCTTAAAATTAGCCTTAATTACAGTTTTCGAAAAGTTTTTTTCGTCTTAATTAGTTTTTTGCAAACGATTACCCGTTATTCACTACTAAAATATTTAAAATTCTATTATTTTATAACAAAATTTGCTTAGAAATATTAATAGAAAGTATTTTTTGTATGTATTTTTGAAATTTTAACAATTTATAAATAACGAGTACCCGGTACTCAATATTCAAAATATTATTAAACTAGAAATTTTTTATTTCGTTTCTTAAACTTGTTTAAAATTAGTCTTAAATACAATTTTGCACAAGTTTTTTGGTATTAGTTAGTTTTTTTACTAACGATTACCCGTTATTCACTATTAAAATATTCAAAATTTTTTTATATTCTTAAAAAATTGCTTTAAAATATCATTATAAAGTATTTTTTTAAAGTATTTCTGAGCTTTTAACAATTTATAACTAACGAGTACCCGGTACTCAATATTCAAAATATCATTAAACTCAAAATTTGTATTTTCTTTATTTAATTTGCCTAAAATTAGCCTTAAATACAATTTTGGAAAAGTTTTTTTTGGTCTCAATTAGTTTATTTTGCTAACGATTACCCGTTATTCATTATTTTAATATTCAAATTTCTCTCTCATTTTTCTTTTCTTAACCTTGAGTTATTATTTATTTGTTTATATTCAAAACGATTTTGTATTTATTATAAATTTTAAAGCCTCATCTCATTCAACTGTAACGGGTACCCATAATGAATTACTTAAAATTCTTAAGTCAACTCATAAATATTTCATTTAGTAAGAGAGATTTGAAGAGGATTTAAGCTTTTTAATTGTTTATAAGTAGTTTCAGTATGAAAGTCTGGCAGACGGACTAAGATAAACGTAGTCTAAAAAAAATTGTCAACTAAAAAAAATTGTTCAAATATTTGAAAAAATTGAATATAATTTGAATATCAGTTATTTTTGGGAAAAATTTTGATTAAGTTTCTTTAAAGCAAATTTGTTGTTAGGCGGACTTTCATTTGTTTTAATTTGAGTGAATGCTATTGAAAGCCATTTAAACAAAATTATATGGAAATTTTTTTTATCACCATTTTTTAGGGTCCCCTAATTTGTGGGTTTAATGTTTTGGAAATGACATTTAGCTTGAAATTGTTAATGGCTTGAGAATAATTGTTTTGCAAAAAAAAAATTGTTTAAAATTCAAAAAACATTAAGTAATTTTAGCAAAATTTAAAAAAGTCTATAAAATTTTGTCATTTTAGGAAGTTTTTCAATCTATCGTTTAATTGAAGCCATTAAAAATTTAATCATTTTTTAATAGAGAAAAATTGGTCTCACGTAGATCTTGAAATTTTAAGTTTTGATGTCATTATTAACCCTTTTTAGGTAACAATTCTTATCAATTTTGGCAAAATAATAAACTTAAACATTTGAACACATACCAGACGCCGCCTTTTGTTAGCACAGACGGCGCTACTGCGTTTGTTAGCCGCCAGTCTACACTATCTTTAAGATAAGTGTGTAATTTGCTAAGCAAATGTTTTAAAAATCTATTAAATTTCAACTCAGGAAATAACAAACATTTTCCATACCAAATTCGTTTTTGACAGGCTATGCCCGCCACTTATTTAAAAAAATAGTCTCGACACTTCAGAATCTGTAAAAATAACTCATAAGCTAAGGGGTTACAAAAAATTGTATATCTTTATCATTTTAGCAAAACTAATAAAACCAAGCAGTTGCTTAACTCACACACAAAAACCAGACGCCGCCTTTTATTAGCACAGACGGCGCTGCTGCGTTTGTTAGCCGCCAGTCTATACTATCATTATGATAAGTGTGTAATTTGCTTAGCAAATGTTTTAAAAATCTGTTAAATTTCAACTCGAATCTCAACAGATTTTATTTTGCACCAACAGATTTTATTCTATGCCAAATTCGTTTTTGGCGGCCTATGCCCGCCACATATTTAAATAAATTACTTTCAAATTATATAGTCCTAAGATTTAAGATTGTGTAAATCTAAATCGTAAGCAGTTGCTTAACTTTCATAGAAATACCTGAGGCAGCTTTTTATTAGCACAGACGGCGCTACGGCGTTTTCAAGACGTCAGTCGGTATCAACTTTACGATAAGTGTCTGTTTAACTTGCTAAGCTAATATTTACATTTGGCCTTGAATCCAAAGCTGATTTTATTTAGGTTAAAATAACGAACATTTTCTATACCAAATTCCAAACTCAAGGTCTATACACGCAATAGATTTGAAAGATTTTCGTTGTAAAATCACACTTTTATTTCCTTATAACTAAATCAATTGATAAGATTTTTAAATAATTTCCAAATCTTATCAATTTTGCCAAATCCAATAAAAATATGCAGTTGCTTAACTCACACACAAAAACAGACGCCGCTTTTTATTTGCACAGGCGGCGCTGCTGCGTTTGTAAGCCGTCAGTCTGCCACAAACTTTATGATAAGTCTATGTTTAATTTGCTAAGCAAATATTTAGCAAATCTATAAAATTTCACCTTGAATTCCAAAGCAGATTTGATTTGCAAATAAACATAAAAATAGCAGTAGCAGTTTACAAGATTAGATGACACAAAATAAGCAACAGCAAAAAAAGGGACAGCTGTCATTTTGACAGAAAAGTAAACATTAAAAAAAGATAAAATTTATAAGCAAGAAATTCTTAATATTTTAAAAATTTCTAATTCCAAACCCTTCTTTCTTCTTTCATTTTAGATCGCACCACCGTTACACAATCAAATGATGTTGAAGCTGTCAAAATAAATTTGGATTTGGAAGATCCAGTACCCGAATATACCCTAGTCTCGGGTCTACCCTCCTATGATGCTGCTCTAGAGTTATTGCAGAAAAATCCCAAATCCTGCCTTATAGTACATCCCTCGGTATTTGAGGTCTTCAATAGAAATGAGAAAACCCTCAGAGAAAACAAAACCTCACACACAGAAATCACCAGTTCCAGTGAGGCCTCAGAGCCCCTGATAAATGACAATAAACAGCCCACCTTACCCTCCTATGCGGAAGCCACCACTCCCACTACACCCTCACCTCAAGCAGTAGCCCCAACTTTAAACCACAATCACAGTTTTTCCAGTCTTTTAACCCTAACACTACCCAAAACTCAGTCTAAATCAAAAACTAGCACTGCCTCAACGCCCACCACCACCACGAGCCCCAGTGACCACGAAAAACAATTTAAACTTTAATTTTTAAATCTTTTTAATCCTAAAAGATCCATAAATTATTTGTAAAGTTTAAACTACAAAATTTTGATAAGACTGTGATATTTCCAAATGTTTTACCTAGAGATTACTCTTCGTAATGAGTAATTTGTAACTAGTTCATTTCTCCAAGTGTATTTTAGTTTTATAACAGATTTATAACTGTGATTAATCTTTAAATTTATAACTCTATGTTATATATTTATTTAAAGTCGAGTGGTTTATTATTATTTATTTTTTATTGTATTTTTACAATTTAATCTTGATCATAATGTTAACTAATTTTAAGTTATTTATATAGAAAAAACAATTAAAAATATTTTAAAATAATTTATATGCAAAAAAATTTGCATAAAGAAATAAAATATATGAAAAATTTTTAGACGAAATTTAATTGCGCATTTTTTATTTCAATAGAAATTTTGTGGACATAAAAAGCTGGTAAATTACTTGAAGATCAATATATATATCAAATATATAAGTGCTACATATGACGTTAGAAAATTTTTTTTATGAAAAATTTTTCTATAAAAATTATTTTTATCAAAAATTTTTCTTTGGAAAATTTTTTTCTCAAAAATTTTTCTATAGAAATTTTTTTCAACAAAAATTTTTCTACAGAAATTTTTTTTCAACAAAAATTTTTTTACAGAAAATTTTTCTATGGAAAATTTTTTAACAAAAATTTTTCTATAGAAAATTTTTATCGAAAAATTTTCTGCAGAAAATTTTTTTATCAAAAATTTTTCTATAGAAAATTTTTCTTTGAAAAATTTTTTACTCAAAAATTTTTCTATAGAAATTTTTTTCAACAAAAATTTTTCTAAAGAAATTTTTTTTAAAAATGTTAAATGTTTGTTATTTTTAGAAATTTTTTTTATCAAAAATTTTTCTATGGAAAATTTTTTAACAAAAATTTTTCTATAGAAAATTTTTTAACAAAATTTTTTCTATAGAAAACTTTTATCGAAAAATTTTCTACAGAAAATTTTTTTATCAAAAATTTTTCTATATTTTTTACCAAAAAATTTTCTATGGAAGATTTTTTTATCAAAAATTTTTCTGTGGAAAATTTTTTTATAAAAAATTTTTCTATAGAAAATTTTTTTATCAAAAATTTTTCTATCAAAAATTTTTTTATCAAAAATTTTTTTACAGAAAATTTTTTTATCAAAAATTTTCCTATGGAAATTTTTTTATCAAAAATTTTTCTATGAAAAATTTTTTTATCAAAAGTTTTTCTATAGAAAATTTGTTGATCAAAAATTTTCCTATAGAAAATTTTTTTATCAAAAATTTTTTTAACAAACATTTTTCAGTCGAAAATTTTTTTATCAAAAATTTTTCTATAGAAAATTTTTTTATCAAAAATTTTTCTCTAGAAAATTTTTTTATCAAAAATTTTCCTATAGAAAATTTTTTTTATCAAAATTTTTTTTTTATAAAAATTCTTCTATGTAAAATTTTTTAACAAAAATTTTTCTACATAAAATTTTTTAACAAAAATTTTTCTATGTAAAATTTTTTAACAAAAAATTTTCTATGTAAAATTTTTTAACAAAAATTTTTCTATGTAAAATATTTTAACAAAAATTTTTCTATAGAAATTTTTTTTATCAAAAATTTTTCTGTAGAAAATTTTTTTATCAAAAATTTTTCTATAGAAAATTTTCTTACAAAAATTTTTCTAAAAAAAATGTTTTTATCAAAAATTTTTCTATAGAAAATTTTTTTATCAAAAATTTTTCTATACGAAATTTTTTTTATCAAAAATTTTTCTATACGAAATTTTTATTCAAAAATTTTTCTATAGAAAACTTTTTTAACTAAAATTTTTCTATAGAAAATTTTTTTATCAAAAATTTTTCTATAGAAAATTTTCTTACAAAAATTTTTTTATAGAAAATTTTTTTAACTAAAATTTTGCTTTTTCTATAGAAAATTTTTTTATCAAAAATTTTTCTATAGAAAATTTTTTTATCAAAAATTTTTCGATAGAAAATTTTCTTACAAAAATTTTTTTATAGAAAATTTTTTTAACTAAAATTTTGCTATAGAAAATTTTATTATCAAAAATTTTCTATAGAAATTTTTTTTTATCAAAAATTTTCTACAGAAAAATTTTTTATCAAAAATTTTTCTATAGAAAAATTTTTTATCAAAAATTTTTCTATGGAAAATTTTTTAACAAACATTTTTTATGGGCAATTTTTTAATAAAATTTTTTCTATGGAAAATTTTTATAATCAAATTTTCTACAGAAATTTTTTTTTTTTTTTGAGGAAATTTTTTTTTATTAAAAATTTTTCTATAGAAAATTTTTTTATCAAAAATTTTTTTATCAAAAATTTTTCTATAGAAAATTTTTTTACCAAAAATTTTTCTATAGAAAATTTTTTTATCAAAAATTTTTCTATAAAAAATTTCAAATATTTTCTATAGAAAATTTTTTATCAAAAATTTTTCTATAGAAAATTTTTTTATCAAATATTTTCTATAGAAAATTTTTTTATCAAAATTTTTCTATAGAAAATTTTTTTATCAGATTCTTCTATAGAATTTTTTTTTACCAAAAATTTTTTCATAGAAAATTTTTTTCTTAAAGATTTTTCTATAGAAAGTTTTCTTACAAAATAAAAATTTTTCTATAGAAAATTTTTTTATCAAAAATTTTTCTATGGAAAATCAAAAAATTTTCTACAGAAATTTTTTTTTATCAAAAATTTTTCTATATTTTTTATCAAAAATTTTTCTATGAAAAATTTTTTAACAAAAAATTTTCTATAGAAAATTTTTTTATCAAAAATTTTTCTATAGAAAATATTTTTATCAAAAATTTTTCTATAGAAAATATTTTTATCAAAAATTTTTCTATAGAAAATTATTTTATCAAAAATTTTTCTATAGAAAATTATTTTATCAAAAATTTTTCTATATTTTTTTATCAAAAATTTTTCTATAGAAAATTTTTTTCTTAAAGATTTTTCTATAGAATATTTTCTTACAAAAATGTTTCTATAGAAAATTTTCTTACAAAAATTTTTCTATAGAAAATTTTTTTTCAAAAATTTTTCTATAGAAAATTTTTTTATCAAAAATTTTTCTATATAAAATTTTTTATCAAAAATTTTTCTACCGAAATTTTTTTTATCACAAATTTTTCTATAGAAAATTTTTTTTGTCAAAAAATTTTTCTATAGAAAATCTTTTTATCAAAAATTTTTCTATAGAAAATTTTTTTAACAAAAATGTTTCCATAGAAAATTATTTTATCAAACATTTTTTTATCAAAAATTTTTCTATAGAAAATTTTTTTATCAAAAATTTTTCTATAGAAAATTTTCTATAGAAAATTGTTTTATCAAAAATGTTTCTATAGAAAATTTTTTTATCAAAAATTTTTCTATAGAAAGATTTTGAAAGAGTTCAACTAGATCAGTTGAAGATCAACATATGATTCGAATTCATGATTATTCCATATTTATGACTTTAGATAAGTGATGCCCAAGAGTTGTTGTCATTGCATTTGAGGTGGGTTCTACATGATTTTGGGGGAGACATATCAAATTTAGAAATAATTCATATATCTAATTTGATATATGGGCTATATTTTAGTGAACCGTTTTAGTCGATCGATAATTGAAATATTTATCTTGTCAAATGTTAGATCAGTAGTTACCCGGCCGAGAGCTAAAGAATTTATCTCATGGGAGTATTATTATTGTAGGGCCGTATGATAAGATAAATGCCGAGAGTAGAAGTATTTATCTTGCCGAAGATTTTATGTCATGGGAGTCTTTTTATAGTTGAACCGTTTTTAGCCGATCGATAGTCGAAGTATTTCTCTTGTCAAATGGTAGATCCATAGTAGCCCGATCGAGAGCCAAACAATTTATCTCATGGGAGTATTATTATTGTAGGGCGTATGATATGTAAATACCGAGAGTCGAAGTATTTATCTTGCCGAAGATTTTATCTTATGGGAGTATTTCTATAGTAGAACTGCTTTTGAACGATAGATAGTTGAAGTATTTATCTTGTCAAATGGTAGATCCGTAGTTCCACGACCGAGAGCCAAAGACTTTATCTCATGGGAGTATTATTATATTAAGGCCGTATGACGAGATTTCTTATCAAATGGTAGATCCATAGTTTGCCGATCGTTAGCCAAAGATTTTATCTCATGGGAGTATTATTATTGTAAAGCCGTTTTTAAGCAGATCAAGAGCCGCAGATTTTATATCAGCGGATTATTATTTTACCTGTAGATAACCTACCATAGGCCGAATAATATTTCTTGACCGATTAAAGATTCGTAGTTAGCCGACCGAGAGCCGAAGATTTCTTCTCATCAGAGTATTATTATTATTGAAGAAACGCATTTAACTGATCGATAGTCAAAGTATTTCTCTTGTCAAATGGTAGATCCATAGTTACCCGAACGAGAGCTGAAGATTTTATGATAAAGTGGTATGTTTAAATTAAAATGTATCTAATTATCGTTAGCCTTAAAAGGTATAACCTTTTTTAACAACCTCTCACAAAGATATCAACATATATTGAAAGAAGCTCATCTTTAGTGATCTCGGGCGGACTTAGCGTACCTCTGCTGGAGACTAAACTTCAGGTATGTTTTGGTCTTATTACTAATGAATCAAAACATGATTGGAATGGTGCCTATGGGTGCAAATTTATCCAAACTCCTAGCCCAAAAATTTCTATATAAACTTGTAATATCCAACAATTATTTATGATTACTTGCATATTAATCACACACCATGAGCCATATAAACCTAAAAATAGGTGAAACAATAAAAACAAAAAAAAAATATTTATAACAAATAAATTATTTATTACTCACAATTATTAAACAATAAAAGTGATAATAACATAAACGCTTTAACAATAGAAATTCAAATGAAAACGAAATTAAATTAAAAATGAAGCCAAAAATATAACAAATAGAAATTCCCAAAAGTAAAAACTAAGATTAGAAAAAAAATTTAAAAATTTTTTAACTCTAAATTTGAATTAACTACAAGAAATTCCTCTTAAAACTCCAGAGATTTCTTTAAAATAATTTCAAAATATTTGTATACAATCATTTAATTTTTTGATAGTCATTAAATTAAATTATATTATAATTTTCTAATAAATTCAAACGCTCACGGTTGTCTTCTTTTTTGAAAATTTATCTCAAAAGTTTTTAATTAAAAAACAATTTTCATAATTATCAAAATGTTTTTTTCCCTCAATTTGAATAATAACAAAAAACACCTTAAGTTGTATTTTTTAAAGAAATTTTAATCAAGAAGTTTATAATCATGTAAATTACGAATGAAAACAAAATTAAACGAAAAAAAAAAAGCTTAAAAATTATGATTGTCTAAAATTTAAAGTGAAAGTTGACAGTCGACACACTTTTATATGTAACACGAAAACAAGAAGTACAAAGCGTTTTTCAAGACCCTAAACAGTCAATATAAATTTATGATTTACACCAGCAAGCGATGAAATATGAAGTAAAAGGGGAAAATGTGGCGGTTTTAGCTATAAATTTAAGCTTAAACTCTAATTTTTACTTGCGATTCAATCGAGTTCTTATAAATAGTAAAATTTAAGCTTCAATCATGGCCTAATACATAGTCAAATTTTAGCCCCAACTAAGGTCTTATATATAGTCGAATTTTAGCCTAAAACGAAGTCTTACATATAGTCAAATTTTAGCCTAAAACGAGGTCTTACATATAGTCAAATTTTACCCTAAAACGAGGTCTAATATAGAGTCAAATTTTAGCCTAAAACGAAGTCTTATATATAACAAATTTTAGCCTAAAACGAGGTCTTACATATAGTCGAATTTTAGCCTAAAACGAAGTCCTACATATAGTCAAATTTTAGCCTAAAACGAGGTCTTACATATAGTCAAATTTTACCCTAAAACGAGGTCTTATATATAGTCAAATTTTAGCCTAAAACGAGGTCTTATATATAACAAATTTTAGCCTAAAACGAGGTCTTACATATAGTCAAATTTTATCCTAAAACGAGTTTTTATATAGAGTCAAATTTTAGCTTAAATCGAGGTCTTACACATAGTCAAATTTTAGCCAAAAACGAGTTCTTATATATAGTCAAATTTTAGCTTAAATCGAGGTCTTATATATAGTCAAATTTTAGCCTAAAACGAGGTCTTATATATAGTCAAATCTTAGCCTAAGACGAGGTCTTACATATAGTCAAATTTTACCCTAAAACGAGGTCTTATATATAGTCAAATTTTAGCCTAAAACGAGGTCTTATATATAACAAATTTTAGCCTAAAACGAAGTCTTACATATAGTCAAATTTTAGCCTAAAACGAGGTCTTACATATAGCCAAATTTTAGCCTTAAACGTGGTCTAATATATAGTCAAATTTTAGCCTAAAACGAGGTCTTATATATAGTCAAATTTTACCCTAAAACGAGGTCTTATATATAGTCAAATTTTAGCCTAAAACGAGGTCTTATATATAACAAATTTTAGCCTAAAACGAGGTCTTACATATAGTCAAATTTTATCCTAAAACGAGTTTTTATATATAGTCAAATTTTAGCTTAAATCGAGGTCTTATACATAGTCAAATTTTAGCCTAAAACGAGTTCTTATATATAGTCAAACTTTAGCTTAAATCGAGGTCTTATATATAGTCAAATTTCTTCTTCAATCGAAGTCTTATATAGAGTCAAATTTTAGCCTTAAATTAGGTCTTTTATGTAGTCAAATTTTAGTTTTAATCGTGATCTTATATAGTCAAATTGTAGCCTAAAACGAGGTCTTATATATAGTCAAATTGTAGCCTAAAACGAGGTCTTTTATATAGTCAAATTTTAGCCTAAAACGAAGTCTTATAAATAGTCAAATTTTAGCTTAAAACGAGGCCTTATATATAGCCAAATTTTAGCCTTAAACGTGGTCTAATATATAGTCAAATTTTAGCCTAAAACGAGGTCTTATATATAGCCAAATTTTAGCCTAAAACGTGGTCTTATATATAGTCAAATTTTAGCCTAAATCGTGGTCTAATATATAGTCAAATTTTAGCCTAAAACGAGGTCTTTATATAGTCAAATTTTGCCTAAAACGAGGTCTTATATATAGTCAAATTGTACCCTAAAACGAGGTCTTATATATAGTCAAATTTTAGCCTAAAACGAGGTCTTATATATAGTCAATTTTTAGCCTAAAACGAGATCTTATATTTAGTCAAATTTTAGCCTAAAACGAGGTCTTATATATAGTCAAATTTTAGCCTAAACGAGGTCTTATATATAACAAATTTTAGCCTAAAACGAGGTCTTATACATAGTCAAATTTAAGCCTAAAACGAGTTCTTATATATAGTCAAATTTTAGCTTAAATCGAGGTCTTATATATAGTCAAATTTCTTCTTCAATCAAAGTCTTATATAGAGTCAAATTTTAGCCTTAAATTAGGTCTTTTATGTAGTCAAATTTTAGTTTTAGTCGTGATCTTATATAGTCAAATTGTAGCCTAAAACGAAGTCTTATATATAGTCAAATTGTAGCCTAAAACGAGGTCTTATATATAGTCAAATTTTAGCCTAAAACGAGGTCTTATAAATAGTCAAATTTTAGCTTAAAACGAGCCCTTATATATAGCCAAATTTTAGCCTTAAACGAGGTGTTATATATAATCAAATTTTTGCCTAAAACTAGGCCTTATATTTAGAAAAATTTTAACCTAAAATAAAGTCTTATATATAGTCAAATTTTACCCTAAAATGAGATCTTATATAGTAAAATTTTAGTCTAAAACAAAGTCTTATATGTAGTCAAATTTTAGCTTCAATCGTAGTCTTATATATAGTCAAATTTTAGCACAAAACGAGGTCTATATATAGTCATATTTTAGCTTATATCAATTGGTTTTATATAGTCTAATTTCAGATTCAATCGAGGTCTTATATATATTCAAATTTTAACTTCAATCGAGGTTTTATATATAGTAGCATTTCAGCTTCAGCTTTTTGCCTAAAACGAGGTCTTGTATATAGTCAAAATTTAGCCTCAAACGAGGTCAAATATATAATCGAATTCTAGCCTCAATCAAGGTCTTATATGTAGAAAAATTTTAGTTTAAATCGAGGTCTTATATATAGTCAAATTAAAGCTTTAATCGTCTTGTTATACCTAGTCAAATCCAAGCTTCAATCGCGGTCTTATACATAGCCAAAGTTAAGCTTTAATTGTTGTCTTATACATAGTCAAATTTAAGCTCTAATCTCGGTCCTGGTAAATTAATGATTCTATTCTCGCCTTAGTTTTTATAAAATTGTAGCCTTAGTCTAAATTTTAGATTAAAATTTTTGATTTAGTCGCCTTTTTAACAGTGTTTTTTCTTTTTTTTTTTTTTTTTTCTTATAAATATGTAAATTTTATGTTATGCAATACCAATTAATACCCAATCGAATAATCGATTCATAAACCTAATTTAATATTTATGAATTCGACATTTTTTTTCGTCATAATCTAAATCAGTCGCATCATAATATTTTTAACTAAACGCACCTTTAGCCTAATTTATAATACAACAAAATTTTTGTTGTTGGGGATTAACTTTAACACTTGATAGCATTAGTTTATCCCTCTCCCAAAAATAGGGTTTAACACAGATTAAAACCATTTATTTATATTAAAATTATTTAAATTACATGATCGGTCAAGACGAATCTTATATGAGCTATAATAAGGGAATTGAAAAATTAGGTTTAATCAGGCTTGAGTTCATTTAACTTTCAAATTATTAATTTTGAAAATTTGAAAAGTAATTTTGGAGAAAAACTGAAAAAATTATTTTTGAACGCGGCTCAGTGGATTGCAATTTCTGTCCCGCCACAGGACGTCATCAGCACTTAGCGCCCTCGACCACAGTCGAGTTATCAAATTACTTTTCAAATTTTCAAAATTAATAATTTGAAAGTTAAATGAACTCAAGCCTGATTAAACCTAATTTTTCAATCAATTCTAAAGTTCGAATAATTAATTCCCAAATAAATAAAAGCAAAGGGCACGTTGCATTTACATACATTCATGTAATTTACTTACATACATATGTTGTTAACATTGTTACTATTCTAAAAATAGCATCAAACCAAAAAGTCTTGTTCTTCTCTACATGCCAACGGCAAGTGAAAAGATCGAGCAAAACAAGTAATAGGAGAATACACAATCAATTAAACGTAGTGATGTTCGATCAAACTCAATGAGTTAAATTGATGATTATCTCTGCAATTTGATAACTCGACTGTGGTCGAGGGCGCTAAGTGCTGATGACGTCCTGTGGCGGGACAGAAATTGCAATCCACTGAGCCGCGTTCAAAAATAATTTTTTCAGTTTTTCTCCAAAATTACTTTTCAAATTTTCAAAATTAATAATTTGAAAGTTAAATGAACTCAAGCCTGATTAAACCTAATTTTTCAATCAATTCTAAAGTTCGAATAATTAATTCCCAAATAAATAATAAGGGAAGCTAAAAAAAACACACATAAAACAATTGAAGCTAAAATTTGACTATATATAAGACCTTGATTAAAGCTAAAATTTGACTATATGTAAGACCAGGATTGAAGCTAAAATTTGACTATATGTAAGATCAGGATTGGAGCTAAAATTGTACTATATATAAAACCAGGATTGAAGCTAAAATTTTGCTATATATAAGACCATAATTTAAGCTAAAATTTGACTATATATAAAACCATAATTGAAGCTAAAATTTGACTATATATAAGACCACGTTTGAAGCTAAAATTTTACTATATATATGACCTAGATTGAAGCTATAGCTTGACTACATATAAGACCTTGATTAAAACTAAAATTTGACTACATACAAGGCCATGATTCAAGCTAAAATTTGACTATATATAAGACCACGATTGAAGCTAAAATTTGACGTCATTTAAGCCCACGATTGAAGCTATAATTTGAGTCTATATAATACCACGATTGAAGCTATAATTTGAACCTACATAAGACCACGATTTGAGCTAAAATTTGACTATATATAAGACCACTTTTAAAGTTAAAATTTGTCTACTTCTAAGACCACGTTTGAAGCTGAAATTTGACTATATGTAATTCCACAATTCAAGCTAAGAACTGACTGTATATAAGACCATCAATGAAGCTAAAATTTGACTGTATATAAGACCACGATTGAAGTTAAAATTTGACTATGTGTGAGACCATGATTGAAGCTAAAATCTGACTAATTATAAGGCCATGATTGAAGCTAAAATTTGACTTTAAATAAGACCGTGATTGAAGCTAAAATTTTGGCTATATATAAGACCACGATAAAAGCTAAAATTTGATTATATATAAGACCAAGATTGAAATTAAAATTTTACTATACCTAAAATCACAATTAAAGCTAAAATTTGACTTTATACAAGACCATGATTGAAGCTAAAATTTGATTATATATAAGACCATGATTGAAGCTAAAATTTGATTATATATAAGACCATGATTGAAGCTAAAATTTTACTATATATAAGACCACTTTTAAAGCAAAAATTTGATTATATAAAAGACAATGATTGAAGCTAAAATTTAACTATGTAAGACCACGATTGATGCTAAAATTTGACTCTATATAGGACCACGATTGAAGCTAATATTTGACTGTATATAAGACCACGATTGAAGATAAAATTTTACTATATATTAGACCACGATTGAAGCTAAAATTTGACTTTATATAAGACCACGATTGAAGCTAAAATTTGACTACATTGAAGCTAAAATTTGACTACAACGTTTGAAGCTAAAACTTGACTATAAAACCACTTTTAAAGCTAAAATTTGACTATGTATAAGACCACTTTTAATGCTAAAATTTGATTGTATATAAGACCATGATTGAAGCTAAAATTTGACTATATATTGGACCACTTTTAAAGCTATAATTTGATTATATATAAGACCATGATTGAAGCTAAAATTTGATTATATATAAGACCATGATTGAAGCTAAAATTTGATTATATATAAGACCATGATTGAAGCTAAAATTTTGCTATATATTAGACCACGAACGAGGCTAAAATTTGACTATATATAAGACCACGATTGAAGCTTAAATTTGACTATAGATAAGACCACATTTAAAGCTAAAATTTTACTATATTTAAGATCACATTTAAAGCTAAAATTTTACTATATATAAAACTACCTTTAAAGCTGGAATTTGACTATATATAAGACCATGATTGAAGCTAAAATTTAACTATATGAGACTTCTTTTAAAGCTTAAATTTGATTATATATAAAACCATGATTGAAGCTAAAATTTGATTATATATAAGACCATTATTAAAGCTAAAATTTGACTTTACATGAGACCATACTTTAGGTTAAAATTTTACTATATATAAGACCACAATTGAAGCTAAAATTCGACTATATATAAGATCACGATTGAAGCTAAAATTTGACTATATATAAGACCATGATTAAAACTAAAATTTGACTTAATGAAAGACTACCTTTCATGATGTAGGGTATTCAAAATACTTTTGTGGCCTTATTGGTTTTGTTTGATGGGTGCAATAACTTTATACTTGACTATTTGTATTTTTAGAAACCGACAGATACAAAAATAAGCCGAAAAAGCAGAGATTTAGATTAAAATTGAAATTGAAAGTTAATAAAACTGGTTTTTGTGGTTTTAGTATTTTACGATAAAATTAAAATTAATGAAACAAACAGACAAAAAAAAAACGATATTTTTAGGAACGTATAAAATTAAAGGGTAAGACAACAGGAGTAATACTATCAAGCAAAATGATATCATATACCGTTCAAGCTTAGATCTGAATTGAGTTTGATGGACTAAAGACCACAGCTAAAGCTTGTAATATGTATAGTAAAGTTTGGACTTATTTATTTTTGTTTTCATCACTTTTTTGAATACCCTTTCATTTCGTTTGTTTCATTTTTTTTTCATTCATTTTATCTGACCTACATTGCAATTGTAAATGATGTCGATGATGATGATGAGGTTTTAGTTTTTGCTGTTTCTGTAATCCATTGATGTTGGTGCTATTTATGTTGTTGTTGTGATGTTGCTGCTGTTGTTGCTATTGTTGCTATCATGTTGCCTTTATCTTGTTAGCTTAAAGCGTTATTGCTGTTAAAATACATTTAAGTTGCTTATGGATGTCGGGAATTTTCAACCAGAATCCAGCTACAACAAAACAAAAAACATGTTAATTACCTTTTTTATAAAATCACTTGGGTTAACAACAACATCATGAACTAAAAACTGAAAAGTTCGAACATACAATAAAAACTAGACCAGCAGGAATATCGACCCTAATAACAACAACAAGTTTAAAGTGTTGTAATTTAAAAATCTCAATAGATTTTATAATTTTCATTCGAGCACGATTTTAATTGGCATTTGGTTATATTTATAAAGCTACGATTTGATTACATAAAAGACTTTAATTAAAGCTACTATTTGGCTATATATAAAACCACAATTGAAGCTCAACTTTTCTATAGAAAAGTCTTCCTACCGTCAACTTTTCTAAAGAAAAGTCTTCCTATCGTCAACTTTTCTAAAGAAAATTCTTTCTATCGTTAACTTTTCTAAAGAAAATTCTTCCTATCGCCAACTTTTCTAAAGAAAAGTCTTCCTATCGTCAACTTTTCTAAAGAAAAGTCTTCCTATCGTCAACTTTTCTAAAGAAAAGTCTTCCTATCGTCAACTTTTCTAAAGAAAAGTCTTCCTATCGTCAACTTTTCTAAAGAAAAGTCTTCCTATCGTCAACTTTTCTAAAGAAAAGTCTTCCTATCGTCAACTTTTCTAAAGAAAAGTCTTCCTATCGTCAACTTTTCTATAGAAAAGTCTTCCTATCGTCAACTTTTCTATAGAAAAGTCTTCCTATCGTCAACTTTTCTATAGAAAAGTCTTCCTATCGTCAACTTTTCTATAGAAAAGTCTTCCTATCGTCAACTTTTCTATAGAAAAGTCTTCCTATCGTCAACTTTTCTATAGAAAAGTCTTCCTATCGTCAACTTTTCTATAGAAATGTCTGTCAATTTATATAAGATCTCCCTGACTATACATAGCGAAGACTTCGAACAAAGCTTCTATAATATAAAGATGTTTCTCTTTCAAACATTGATTTACCGTTTGGTAGCTTTGAAAAGTCCCATATAAAATTCAGAAAGAACTAATGGAGACGATTTTTAACTGAAAGAAAGCAAAGTCTATCTACTTTATCTTCTAAAGCAGTGAAGAGAGGTCACCTTATTTGACTAGGACCATTTCGATGTATGCCCCCTAGCTAACCATTCTGCTGTCTGTTGGTGAAGGGTATCATAATATCGTAAGCGACTAAGGCAAATTGCTTAATGTTTAAAATTGTTCTTATCTAATATTTAAAAAAAAAAATATTCCAAACAAATTGGAATGATATAATACAATTAAATTTATTGTTAGTTATTATATCTAAACTATATATTAATTCATATATAATTAAACGATAACGTAAGAATTGAACACATAAATTAAAATCTAATTTCTTAATTTAATTTTAATTTATGGAATTAAAAACGTGATGCTCTTTAGTTGAACTAAAATTGCTCTGAACATAGACTTCTAAAAAGTAGCATGAGTAATAGCTGGCAGTGCTTCTAAGAAAAGTTCTACAAAAGATCTATGACCCTTTAAGTAGCGATGCTTGCTCCTATATAAAAGCTATATTAGTTATACAACGACTTTGACCGCTACTGGTTTGGTCAGTTATACACGAGTAGTCAGTTTTTCTTTATATAGTCAGTTTTCAGCCTTAGTCATCATACATGACTAAGATACCTTCAGTCATAGCCCTACCATGTCTCTAATCATTAACCTAATCAAGCCACAATGATCGTTTTAGTCCTAGTACTCCTAGTAATACTTCCAGTCTCACCTCTGATCGAACCTCTGATCTTAGGTCTGATTACAAGTATAGTAATAGCTTTCGACACGCTTTTAGTCATATTTGTATCTATGATTGTCTAGTAATAAGTGTGTTATAAGTACTTATCATAATATGATCATTAACTCCTAAATGCCTACAAGATAATACTTGGATAAAATAGATTATCTGCCCTCAAGACCAATTATTTAACAAATTTAATTAGCAAAACACTAATTACAAAATTATTTTTAACTGAATGATTTATTGATTCTAAAGTCGATTTGTCTATTAACCCTTTGAAGGCCCTATTTGTATCACTTACTTCAATAACTAACAAACGTTATTTTAACTGAACATCGAGCTTTTAACCATTCCCAGAGTTTCGTAAAATTCTTTCCCGACTCCTACACATACAACAGAACTAGAAGAGAACCATAACAGAATCAAGAACAAAATCAAGAATAGAATCAAGAACAAAATCAAGAACAGAATCAAGAACAGAATCAAGAAGAGAATCAAGATCGGAATCAACAACAAAACCAAGAACATTATCAAGAATAGAATCAAGAGTAGACAAGAACCGAATCAAGAACAGAATCAAAAACAGAACAAGAACAGAATCAAGAACAAAATGAAGGACAGAATCAAGAAAAAAATCAAGAATAGAATCAAGAACAAAATCAAGAATAGAATCAAGACCAGAATCAAGAACAGAATCAAGAATAGAATCAAGAACATAATCAAAAACAGAATCAAGAACAGAATCAAGAACAGAATCAAGAACCAAATCAAGAACAGAATCAAAAACAGAATCAAGGACAGAATCAAGAGCAGAATCAAGAACAGAATCCAGAACAGAATAAAAAATAGAATCAAGAAGAGAATCAAGATCGGAATCAAGAACAAAACCAAGAACATTATCAAGAATAGAATCAAGAGTAGACAAGAACCGAATCAAGAACAGAATCAAAAACAGAACAAGAACAGAATCAAGAACCAAATCAAGGACAGAATCAAGAACAAAATCAAGAATAGAATCAAGAACAGAATCAAGAATATAATCAAGAACAAAACCAAGAACATTATCAAGAATAGAATCAAGAACAGAATCAAGAACAGAACCAGGAACAGAATCAAGAACAGAATCAAAAACAGAATCAAGAACAGAATCAAGAGCAGAATCAAGAACAGAATCAAGAATAGAATCCAGAACAGAATAAAAAATAGAATCAAGAAGAGAATCAAGAACAGAATCAAGAAGAGAATCAAGAAGTGAATCATGAACAGAATCAAGAACAGAATCTAGAACAGAATGAAGAACAGAGAAGAACAGAATCGAGAACAGAGTCAAGAACAGAATAAAGAACAGACAAGAACAGAATCAAGAACAAAATCAAGAACAAAATCAAGAACAGAATCAAGAACCAAATCAAGAACAGAATCAAAAACAGAATCAAGAACAGAATCAAGAACAGGATCAATAACAGAATCAAGAACAGAATCAAGAACAGAATCAAGAACCAAATCAAGAACAGAATCAAAAACAGAATCAAGGACAGAATCAAGAGCAGAATCAAGAACAGAATCCAGAACAGAATAAAAAATAGAATCAAGAAGAGAATCAAGAACAGAATCAAGAAGAGAATCAAGAAGTGAATCATGAACAGAATCAAGAATAGAATCTAGAACAGAATGAAGAACAGACAAGAACAGAATCAAGAACAGAATCAAGAACAGAATAAAGAACAGACAAGAACAGAATCAAGAACAAAATCAAGAACAAAATCAAGAACAGAATCAAGAACCAAATCAAGAACAGAATCAATAACAGAATCAAAAACAGAATCAAGAAAAAAATCAAGAAAAGAATCAAGAACAGAATCAAGAACAGGATCAATAACACAATCAAGAACAACATCAAGAACAGAAACAAGAACAGAATCAAGAATAGAATCAGGAACAAAACCAAGAACATTATCAAGAATAGAATCAAGAACAGAATCAAGAATAGAATCAAAAACAGAATCAAGAAAAGAATCAAGAAAATAATAAAGAACAGAATCAAGAACATAATCAAGAACAGAATCGGGAACAGAATCAAGAACAGAATCAAGAACAAAATCAAGAACAGAATCAAGAACAGAATCAAGAACAGAATCAAGAACACAATCAGGAACACAATCAAGAACAAAATCAAGAATTGAATCAAGAACAGAATCAAGAATAGTTTCAAGAATAGAATTAAGAACAGAATCGAGAACAGAATCAAGAACAGGATCAAGAACAGAATCTAAAATAGAATCAAGAACAGAATCAAGAACAGAATCAAGAATAGAATCAAGAACAGAATCAAGAACAAAATCCAGTACAGAATCAAGAACAAAACAAGAACAGAATCAAGAACAGAACTAAAACGGAACCAAAAACAGATCTAGAACATATTTGAGAACAGAAACAAGAACAGAATCAAGAACATAATCAGGAACAGAATCAAGAACATAATCAAGAACATAATCAAGAACAGAATCAAGAACAGAACTAGAACAGAATCAAAAATGGAATCAAAAACAGAATCGAGAACATAATCAAGAACAGAATCAAGAACAGATTCAAGAACAGAATCAAGAACATATTCAAGAACAAAAATCAAGAACAGAAACAAGAACAGAATCAAGAACATAATCAAGAACAGAATCAATAACAGAATCAAGAACATAATCAAGAACAGAATCAAGAACAGAACTAGAACAGAAACAAAAACGGAATCAAAAACAGAATCGAGAACATAATCAAGAACAGAACCAAGAATTGAATCAAGAACAGAA
Source organism: Stomorhina lunata (assembly GCA_933228675.1). Taxonomy (NCBI): domain Eukaryota; kingdom Metazoa; phylum Arthropoda; class Insecta; order Diptera; family Rhiniidae; genus Stomorhina; species Stomorhina lunata. The sequence continues at coordinate 113,870,694 of OW121742.1, forward strand.
TCAAGAACTGAATCAAGAAAAGAATCAAGAACAGAATCAAGAAAAGAATCAAGAAAAGAATCAAGAACAAAATCAAGAACAGATAAGAACAGAATCAAGAACAGACAAGAACAGAATCAAGAACAAAATCAAGAACAAAATCAAGAACAGAATCAAGAATAGAATCAAGAAGGGAATCAAGAACAGAATCAAGAACAGAATCAAGAACAGAATCAAGAACAAAATCAAAAATAGAATCAAGAACAGAAACGAACAAAATCAAGAACAGAATTAAGAACAAAATCAAGAACAGATAAGAACAGAATCAAGAACAGACAAGAACAGAATCAAGAACAAAATCAAGAACAGATAAGAACAGAATCAAGAACAGAATCAAGAATAGATAAGAACAGAATCAAGAACAAAATCAAAAATAGAATCAAGAACAGGAACGAACAAAATCAAGAACAGAATCAAGAACAAAATCAAGAACAGATAAGAACATAATCAAGAACAGAATCAAGAACAGAATCAAGAACAGAACTAGAACAGAATCAAAAATGGAATCAAAAACAGAATCGAGAACATAATCAAGAACAGAAACAAGAACAGAATCAAGAACAGAATCAAGAACATAATCAAGAACAGAATCAAGAACAGAACTAGAACAGAATCCAAAACGGAATCAAAAACAGAATCGAGAACATAATCAAGAACAGAACCAAGAATTGAATCAAGAACAGAATCAAGAACTGAATCAAGAAAAGAATCAAGAAAAGGATCAAGAAAAGAATCAAGAACAAAATCAAGAACAGATAAGAACAGAATCAAGAACAGACAAGAACAGAATCAAGAACAAAATCAAGAACAAAATCAAGAACAGAATCAAGAACATAATCAAGAATAGAATCAAGAAGGGAATCAAGAACAGAATCAAGAACAGAATCAAGAACAAAATCAAAAATAGAATCAAGAACAGAAACGAACAAAATCAAGAACAGAATCAAGAACAAAATCAAAAACAGATAAGAACAGAATCAAGAACAGACAAGAACAGAATCAAGAACAGAATCAAGAACAAAATCAAGAACAAAATCAAGAACGGAATCAAAAACATAATCAAGAATAGAATCAAGAAGGGAATTAAGAACAGAATCAAGAACAGAATCAAAAACAAAATCAAAAATAGAATCAAGAACAGAAACGAACAAAATCAAGAAAAGAATCAAGAACAAAATCAAGAATAGAATCATGAAGAGAATTAAGAACAGAATCATGAACAGAATCAAGAACAGAATTGGAAAATTTCAATTCTGAAAGTAGGCATGATCGGTGCACAATTGATCATAGCTTTCATATAACTTTGTAACCGGAAAAAATTTAAATGCTCATAACTATCAAACTATAATAGCTATAGTGATAAATTTAAGTATTGTTAAGTCTTTTATGAAAGTGATTCTTTATGCAATTTTATTTGAATCGATCAACATTTTACCATAACTTCTATATAACCATGCCCCCGGAAACTATTCAAAGGCTTATAACTATCAAACTATAAAAGCTTTTATAGTAATTTAAAGTAATGTTTAGTTTTTTTAGTAAAATAAGTCTATATGTGAAATTTTGTAGGAATCGATCAACAACAGTAGCTCCCATATAGCCACGCCCCTTTAAACTACTTATATGCTCATAAGTTTAAGATTATAATACCTATTTCAATAAAATTTGGTACACAGAAGTTATATATAAGCTTTAGCTAGCATGTGTGATTTTACTTGGATCGGTCCACATTAGACCATAGCTCCCATATAAACCCGACTCCCGGAAATCACTTAAATTCTAATGAACGGTAAATAAAGTCTCCCCAACAATTTTTATAGGTTTTTTTTCGACTATAACTAGTTATTACAAATGATTGGTGCGGCCTCGGCTGTTTTATAACAACGTTTAGCTATACCGACGTATTCAGAATAACTGTCTGAGACGTTTTCCATTGTTTCCAGTACCTGTCGATGGGCCCATACAATACCATACAATAATTCGTGTTATAGGCCTTTTAAGTAATACTGCTCCTGAAAGGGTTAAAAGCGCTATATAAATTTTTTTACAAATATTAAAAATCATTACAATAGTTTTAACTAATTATAGGAGTAGGTACATATCTTCCATTAGCAGCTGATCTTAGTCGTTATAAATTGCTTTAGGCTAAATAATTATACAAATCGATTCGCAAATTCATTCGAATCAAAATAATCATTAAAAGTGTTAGTTAATATTAGTTCAATAATAAATTTAATTTTGTTAAATTAACGTATGTAATATTATTACAGCATTTAAAATTGTTATTTCTGAGTTAGAAATTCATAAGATGATTTAATGATTCAATAAGGAATAATAACTGGAATTAAATGCATGAGTAAGAAATGGACTACGATTAGAATAGAGAATAGATAATGTACTAGATCTTAAAATAGAAAAGAATCTAGATCGAAGTTAATAATTTTTCAAAGTAAACTTTGGTTTATAAATTTATATCTAGACATTTTACGATTGTTTTGTGAACGTTAACCTCAATCACTAAAAATTGTAGTAAAACATGTAATTTCTTGACCCGTAATTTATTTTCACACGAATACTCGTATTTTAGGTCATAAAATCGAGAATATTATTCAATTCCAAAATCAAATAAAAATAACTCATTTCGAGCCATGGCAGCCTGTTCGAAAAGGGTCCATTGAAACATTAAAAATCTTTAAAATTCAGGCTTTAGAAATCGAAGTAGTTAAGTGCAATACATCAAGTGTTTAAACAAGTACTCGTACTTTTAATGGTTACTTTTTATTTCTTTAACAGAAACAAGAAAAGAAAAAAATCATAAGAAAAGAAACCTATAAATTGTCTAGTTAGACAGTTACAAATCTCAAAGTAATTAAATTTTATTTGTAAAGTCGTAAAAGATCCTAAGTTTTAAAAAACATTAAAAATACACAAATTGAGCCGCAAATGCCCTCAGATTGTAAGCATTTTGGTCCAGATTAAATAAAGAACAGTGGGTTAAACGGGGAAAAAAAATGGAAAAACTTCTAAAAGAACTAAAAAAAAAAACAAAACATAATACGAAAAAAATCAAGAACTGAATCCAAAACGAACAGAATTCGAACAGAATCAAGAACAAAATCAAGAATAACAGAATCAAAAACAGAACCAAGAACAGAATCAAGAACAAAATCAAGAACAAAATCAAGAACAGAATCAAGAACAGATTCAAGAATAGAATCAGGTAGAGAATCAGGAACAGAATCAAGAACAGAATCAGGAACAGAATCAAAAACAGAATCAAGAGCAGACTCAAGAATAGAATCAGGAATAGAATCGGGAACAGAATCAAGAAAAAAATCAAGAACAGAATCAGGAACAGAATCATAAACAGAATCAAGAACATAATCAAGAACGGAATCAAGAGCAGAATCGGGAAAAGAATCAAGAATAGAAACTAGAATAGAATCAAGAATAGAATCAAGAACAAAATCAAGAACAGAGTCAAGAACAGAATCAAGAACAGAATCAATAATGGAATCAAGAACAGAATCAAGAACAGAATCAAGAACAGAATCAAGAACAGAATCAAGAACAGAATCAATAATGGAATCAAGAACAGAATCAAGAACAGAATCAAGAGCAAAATCAAGAAAAGAATCAAGAATAGAAACAAGAATAGAATCAAGAATAGAATCAAGAACAGAATCAAGAACAGAATCAATAATGGAATCAAGAACAGAATCAAGAACATAAACAAGGACAGAATCAAGAACAGAATCAGGAACAGAATAAAGAACAGAATCAATAACATAATCAAGAATAGAATCAAGAATAGAATCAAGAACAGAATCAAGAAAAGAATCAGGAACAGAATCAGGAACAGAATCAGGAACAGAATCAAGAACAGAATCAAGAACAAAATCAAGAACAGAATCAAGAACAGATTCAAGAATAGAATCAGGAAGAGAATCAGGAACAGAATCAAGTACAGAATCAAGAACAGAATCAAGAACAGAATCAGGAACACAATCAGGAACAGAATCAAGAATAGAATCAGGAACAGAATCAGGAACAGAATCAAGAGCAGAATGAGGAACAGAATCAAGAACAGAATCAAGAAGAAAACCAATAACAGAATCAAGAACAGAACAAAGAACAGAATCAAGAACATTATCAGGGACAGAATCAAGAACAGAATCAAGAACAGAATAAAGAACAGAATCGACAACAGAATCAAAAACCGAATTAGGAATAGAATCAAGAACAGGAACAGAATCCCGAACAGTATCAAGAATAGAAATAGTAACAGAATCAGGAACAGAATCAAGAACAGAATCAAGAGCAGACTCAAGAATAGAACCAGGAATAGAATCAGGAACAGAATCAAGAAAAGAATCAAGAACAGAATCAGGAACAGAATCAGAAACAGAATTAGGAACAGAATCAGGAACAGAATCAGGAACAGAATCAAGAAGAGAATTAAGAACAAAATCAAGAACAGAATCAAGAACAGAATTAAGAACAGAATCAAGAGCAGAATGAGGAACAGAATCAAGAACAGAATCAAGAACAACAGAATCAGGAATATAATCAAGAAAAGAATTAAGAAAAGAATCAAAAATAGACAATAACAGAAACAAGAACTAAATCAGGAACAGAATCAAGAACAAAATCAAGAACAGAATCAAGAACAGAATCAAGAACATAATCAAGAACGGAATCAAGAATATTATCAAAAACAGAATCAAGAACAGTATCAAGAACAGAATCAGGAACAGAATCAAGTACAGAATCAAGAACAGAATCAAGAACAGAATCAGGAACAGAATCAAGAACAGAATCGATAACAGAATCAGGAACAGAATCAAGAACAGAATTAAAAACAGAATCAAGAACAGAATCATAAACAGAATCGAGAACAGAATGAAGAGCAGAACGAAGAACAGAACGAAGAACAGAATCAGGAACAGAATCAAGAACAGAATCAAGAACAGAATCAGGAATAGAATCAAGAACAGAATCAAGAACAGAATCAAGAACAGAATCAAGAGCAGAATCAAGAACAGAATCAAGAACAGAACGAAGAACAGAATCGGGGACAGAGTCAGGAACAGAATCAAGAACAGAATCAAGAACAGAATCAAGAGCAGAATCAAGAACAGAATCAAGAACAGAACGAAGAACAGAATCAGGAACAGAATCAGGAACAGAATCGAACAGAATAAGGAACAGAATCAAGAACAGAATCAAGAACAGAATCAAGAACAGAATCAAGAACAGAATCAAGAACAGAATCAAGAATAGAATCAGGAACAGAATCAGGAACAGAATCAAGAACAGAATCAAGAACAGAATCAAGAACAGAATCAATAAAAGAGTCAAGAACACAATCAAGAGCAGAATTAAGAACAGAATCAAGAACAGAATCAAGAACGGATTCAAGAACATAGAACTTGCCAAAAACGTTCGTCATTTATTGGAAATTTTCGGTATTGAAAGTAGGCGTGAATGGTGCACAATTGATCATAGCTTTCTTATAACCTTGTCACAGAAAAATATTTAAATTCTTATAACTATCAAAGTATAATAGCTAAAATGACAAATTTGAGTAATGTTAAGTCTTTCATGAAAGTGATTCTTTATGTAAAATTTTGTTCAAATCGATCAACATTTGACCATAACTTCCATATAACCATGTCTCCGGTAACTATTTAAATGCTTATAACTATCAAACTGTAGCAGCTTTAATGATTAAATTTAATATAGACATGTTTTATATTAATATCAAAAAGTATAAGTAATTTTACTTGGATCGGTCCACATTAGACCGTAGCTTCCATATAAAACCGACTCCCGGAAATCACTTAAATTCTTATAAATCATAAACTTTTAAGGATATGGCCACCTACGATAGTACAAGCTAAAATTATATGCATTCTATTCT
>OW121742.1:113889155-114054155 GCA_933228675.1 Stomorhina lunata
AACAAATTCCTATAAAAATAGGAAATTTTTGATAAATTTCCTCTAAAAAAAGGAAATTTTTGAAAAATTTCCTATAAAATAGGAAACTTTTAAAAAATTTCCTTAAAAAAACAGAAAAATTTTTTAACAATTTTTATAAAAAAATTTCCTCAAAAAAAGGAAATTTTTTAAAATTTTCCCATACAAAAAGGAAATTTAAAAAAAAAAAATCCATAAAAAAGGAAATTTTTTAAAAATTTCCCATAAAAGAAAGGAAATTTTTGAAAAACTTCCTAACAAAAATGAAAATTTTGAAAACTTTCCAATCAAAATAGGAAATTTTTGAAAAATTTCCTATTACAAAAGTATATTTTGGAAAAAATTTCCTATAAAAAAACGAATTTCCTATCAAAAAGGAAACTTTTAAAAAATTTCCTATAAAAAAAGGAAATTTTTGAAAAATTTAAAAAAAAATTTAAAACACGGAAATTTTCAAAAAATTTCTTACAAAAGTAGGAATTTTTTTAAAAATGTCCTATAAAAAAATGAAATTTTGAAAAATTTCCTATAAAAAAATTAAATTTTGAAAAATTTCCTATAAAAATAGGAAATTTTTGAAAATTTTCCTTAAAAAAAAGGAAATTTTATAAAAATTTTCTACCGCAAAAGGAAATTTCGTATATAAAAATAAATTTTTAAAAAATTTCCTATAAAAATAGAAAGTTTTTTAAAAATTTCCTTTAAGAAAAGAAAAATTTCCTAAAAATAAAAGGAAATTTGTGAAACATTTCTTATCAAAAAGGAAATCTTTGAAAAATGTCTACTAAAAAGGGAAATTTTTGAAAAATTTTCTATCAAAATAAGAAATTTTTGAAAATTTTCCTATAAAAAATTATTTTTTTTTTAAATCTTTCTAATAATAAATATTCTATAAAAATAGGAAATTTTTGAAAAATTTCGTATTAAAATAGGAAATTTTTGAAAAATATCCTATAAGAATAGGAAATTTTTGAAAAATATCCTATAAGAATAGGAAATTTTTGAAAAATTTTCTATAAAAATAGGAAATTTTTGAAAAATTTTCTATAAAAAAAGGAAATTTTTAAAAATTCCTATAAAAAATGAATTTTTGAAAAATTTCTTATAAAAGAAAGGACATTTTTGAAAAATTTTCTATAAAAATAGGAAATTTTTGAAAAATTTCCTATAAAAACAGGAAATTTTTGAAAAATTTCCTATAAAAATAGGAAATTTTTGAAAAATTTCCTATAAAAACAGTAAATTTTTGAAAAATTTCCTATAAAAATAAGAAATTTTTGAAAAATTTCCTATAAAAATAGGAAATTTTTGAAAAATTTCCTATAAAAATAGGAAATTTTTGAAAAATTTCCTATAAAAATAGGAAAATTTTGAAAAATTTCCTATAAAAATAGGAAATTTTTGAAAAATTTCCTATAAAAATAGGAAATTTTTGAAAAATTTCCTATAAAAATAGGAAATTTTTGAAAAATTTCCTATAAAAATAGGAAATTTTTGAAAAATTTCCTATAAAAATAGGAAATTTTTCAAAAATTTCCTATAAAAATAGGAAATTTTTGAAAAATTTCCTATAAAAATAGGAAATTTTTGAAAAATTTCCTATAAAAATAGGAAATTTTTGAAAAATTTCCTATAAAAATAGGAAATTTTTGAAAAATTTCCTATAAAAATAGTAAATTTTTGAAAAATTTCCTATAAAAATAGTAAATTTTTGAAAAATTTCCTATAAAAATAGTAAATTTTTGAAAAATTTCCTATAAAAATAGGAAATTTTTGAAAAATTTCCTATAAAAATAGGAAATTTTTGAAAAATTTCCTATAAAAATAGGAAATTTTTGAAAAATTTCCTATAAAAATAGGAAATTTTTGAAAAATTTCCTATAAAAATAGGAAATTTTTGAAAAATTTCCTATAAAAATAGGAAATTTTTGAAAAATTTCCTTTAAAAATAGGAAATTTTTGAAAAATTTCCTTTAAAAATAGGAAATTTTTGAAAAATTTCCTTTAAAAATAGGAAATTTTTGAAAAATTTCCTTTAAAAATAGGAAATTTTTGAAAAATTTTCTATAAAAATAGGAAATTTTTGAAAAATTTTCTATAAAAATAGGAAATTTTTGAAAAATTTCCTATAAAAATATGAAATTTTTGAAAAATTTCCTATAAAAATACGAAATTTTTGAAAAATTTCCTATAAAAATAGGAAATTTTTGAAAATTTTCCTATAAAAATAGGAAATTTTTGAAAAATTTTCTATAAAGAAAGGAAATTTTTGAAAAATTTCCTATAAAAATAGGAAATTTTTGAAAAATTTCCTATAAAAATAGAAATTTTTTGAAAAATTTCCTATAGAAATAGGAAATTTTTGAAAAATTTCCTATAAAAATAGAAAATTTTTGAAAAATTTCCTATAAAAAACGGAAATTTTTATTTTTTGAGAAATTTCCTATAAAAATAGAAAATTTAAAATTTTTATTGCAAAAATTTCCTATTAAAAAATATAAGTACTTTTAAATTTTGTTTTTAGTTGTTTATTTGTAAGGACTCACGTGTATAATGAACTGTTATTCTAAAATGTCTCACGTTTTGAAACATTTAGTGATTCCTTATCAAAATAAATTTTGTATTTTGAATAATTTTCACATTAAAATTCAAACGTTGGAACACTCCTGGTATAGCTCACGTTTTTGTAAATATGACTAGAAATTTATGTCTATTAAAATGTATGTTTTGACCAGACAATGAAATTTTTTGCTTGGAAAAATCTGCTACTTTAGAATTCTCGTATGTCAATATAATATAATAAATTATTGAGATTTGCGAGATAACCTAATAGAAATTCGTTGATATTTAGAGGCTTCCAAGTTTAATTATTTTGTTTTACAAAAAATAAATATTTTAATTATTAAAATAACATTGTTCTTTTCAATTAATATTTCAAAATACAAAAAGACAAGTTAGAAAGCATTGTAGGTACTCTACTAGCCCCACTTTTAAATACCCTTTAGGAGTAAGATCAAATGTAGACCGATTGTCACGTGCAAACTTTGATCAGAAGCACGATTTAAAAAGTATTTTAAACTTTAAGGTATATGTCAGACTAACTTAAGTATGAGTGACAAACATCGTTTCAAACCTAATATACCCTCTCCCTTTACAAGGTTTAAATATTGAAAAAATTATTAGAGATAATTAAAATTTTAGCACCTTTAAAAATGAATAAATGTATCCAATTACATCTAGTAAATAATTGTTTTAATTAAATTAATAAATATTGGAATGTCACAACAAATATTAAAAGTAAAGTTAAACGTTTTGGCGCACAAGCAAAGCTAATATTAATGACTTAAAATTTATTAAAAAAATAGCAAAAGTTGGCGCAAAAATCACATTTAGTTTAATGATCATCGATAAAAAAATAATCTTAGTTACTAAGACTAAATATTTAAAATCGTGGGATGATCAAATGGGTTATCAATGACAAAAAGAAAATAATTTCAACATTAAATCAACATGAACAAAGTTTTATTTGAATTAATTCTAAATGCTAAAAAATTTTAATAATTAAAATAGAAATTTTCCAAAAATTTCCTTTTTTTATAAAAAAAAAAATTAAAAAATTTCCTATTTTTATAATAGGACATTTTTTTAAAATTTCCTTTAAAAATAAGAAATTTTCGAAAAAATTTCCTATTAAAATACAAAAAATTAAAAAAAAAAAAAAAAAATTTTAACTAAATTTTTTCTATAGAAGAAATGTGTTAACGATAATTTTTTCTCTAAAAAAAATTTTCTAAACAAATTTTTTCTCTAGAAAAAATTTTATATTTCAAAATTTTTTCTGAAAAAAATTAAAAAAAAAAAAATTAAAGCAAAATTTGTTCAACTAAAGTTTTTCTATAAAAAAAATGTTAAGCGAAATATTTTCTATAGAAAAAATTTTTGAACTAAATTTTTTCTATAGAAAATTTGTTTATGATTTTTTTCTATAAAAAAAATTTTAATGAACGTATCTATAAAAATTTTTTTAATTAATTTAATAAAGTTTTTCTAAAGAAAAAATTTTTTAACGAAATTTTTTCTAAAGAAAAAATTTTTTAACGAAATTTTTTCTAAAGAAAAAATTTTTTAACGAAATTTTTTCTAAAGAAAAAATTTTTTAACGAAATTTTTTCTAAAGAAAAAATTTTTTAACGAAATTTTTTTCTTAAGAAAAAATTTTTTAACGAAATTTTTTCTAAAGAAAAAATTTTTTAACGAAATTTTTTCTAAAGAGAAAATTTTTTAACGAAATTTTTTCTAAAGAAAAAATTTTTTAACGAAATTTTTTCTAAAGAAAATATTTTTTAACGAAATTTTTTCTTAAGAAAAAATTTTTTAACGAAATTTTTTCTTAAGAAAAATTTTTTAACGAAATTTTTTCTTAAGAAAATATTTTTTAACGAAATTTTTTCTTAAGAAAAAATTTTTTAACGAAATTTTTTCTTAAGAAAAAATTTTTTAACGAAATTTTTTCTATCAAAAAAACTTTTTAACGAAATATTCCCTGTAGAAAAAAATTGTTAATGAATTATTTTCTATAGAAGACATGTGTTTAGGAAGCATTTTTAACGAAATTTATTCTATATAAAAAGTTTTTTAACGAAATTTTTTCTATAGAAAAAATTTTTAAGCCAGACTGTACGATTAGATGTTTTCAAAAATTTCCTATTTTTATAGGAAATTTTTCAAAAATTTCCTATTTTTATAGGAAATTTTTCAAAAATTTCCTATTTTTATAGGAAATTTTTCAAAAATTTTCTATTTTTATAGGAAATTTTTCAAAAATTTCCTATTTTTATAGGAAATTTTTCAAAAATTTCCTATTTTTATAGGAAATTTTTCAAAAATTTCCTATTTTTATAGGAAATTTTTCAAAAATTTCCTATTTTTATAGGAAATTTTTCAAAAATTTCCTATTTTTATAGGAAATTTTTCAAAAATTTCCTATTTTTATAGGAAATTTTTCAAAAATTTCCTATTTTTATAGGAAATTTTTCAAAAATTTCCTATTTTTATAGGAAATTTTTCAAAAATTTCCTATTTTTATAGGAAATTTTTGAAAAATTTCCTATAAAAATAGGAAATTTTTGAAAAATTTCCTATAAAAATAGGAAATTTTTGAAAAATTTCCTATAAAAATAGGAAACTTTTGAAAAATTTCCTATAAAAATAGGAAATTTTTGAAAAATTTCCTATAAAAATAGGAAATTTTTGAAAAATTTCCTATAAAAATAGGAAATTTTTGAAAAATTTCCTATAAAAATAGGAAATTTTTGAAAAATTTCCTATAAAAATAGGAAATTTTTGAAAAATTTTCTATAAAAGTAGGAAATTTTTGAAAAATTTCCTATAAAAATAGGAAATTTTTGAAAAATTTCCTATAAAAATAGGAAATTTTTGAAAAATTTCCTATAAAAATAGGAAATTTTTGAAAAATTTCCTATAAAAATAGGAAGTTTTTGAAAAATTTCCTATAAAAATAGGAAATTTTTGAAAAATTTCCTATAAAAATAGGAAATTTTTGAAAAATTTCCTATAAAAATAGGAAATTTTTGAAAAATTTCCTATAAAAATAGGAAATTTTTGAAAAATTTCCTATAAAAATAGGAAGTTTTTGAAAAATTTCCTATAAAAATAGGAAATTTTTGAAAAATTTCCTATAAAAAAAGGTAATTTTTGAAAAATTTCCTATAAAAATAGGAATTTAAAAAAAGGTCCGATAAAAATAAAAATTTTTTGAAAAGATTTTTGAATTTCAAAAATTTCCTATTTTTATAGGAAATTTTTCAAAAACTTCCTATTTTTATAGGAAATTTTTCAAAAATTTCCTATTTTTATAGGAAATTTTTCAAAAATTTCCTATTTTTATAGGAAATTTTTCAAAAATTTCCTATTTTTATAGGAAATTTTTCAAAAATTTCCTATTTTTATAGGAAATTTTTCAAAAATTTCCTATTTTTATAGGAAATTTTTCAAAAATTTCCTATTTTTATAGGAAATTTTTCAAAAATTTCCTATTTTTATAGGAAATTTTTCAAAAATTTCCTACTTTTATAGAAAATTTTTCAAAAATTTCCTATTTTTATAGGAAATTTTTCAAAAATTTCCTATTTTTATAGGAAATTTTTCAAAAATTTCCTATTTTTATAGGAAATTTTTCAAAAATTTCCTATTTTTATAGGAAATTTTTCAAAAATTTCCTATTTTTATAGGAAATTTTTCAAAAGTTTCCTATTTTTATAGGAAATTTTTCAAAAATTTCCTATTTTTATAGGAAATTTTTCAAAAATTTCCTATTTTTATAGGAAATTTTTCAAAAATTTCCTATTTTTATAGGAAATTTTTCAAAAATTTCCTATTTTTATAGGAAATTCTTCAAAAATTTCCTATTTTTATAGGAAATTTTTCAAAAATTTCCTATTTTTATAGGAAATTTTTCAAAAATTTCAACAAGGAGTCTAGATATTTGGACTTCTTAGCAACCAAATTCTAAGAATAATTTGGTTTTGAAGATTTTTTTTATCAAAATAAGAAAATTTTGAAAAATTTCCTATAAAAATAGGAAATTTTTGAAAAATTTCCTATAAAAATACTAAATTTTTGAAAAATTTCCTATAAAAATAGGAAATTTTTGAAAAATTTCCTATAAAAATAGGAAATTTTTGAAAAATTTCCTATAAAAATAGGAAGTTTTTGAAAAATTTCCTATAAAAATAGGAAATTTTTGAAAAATTTCCTATAAAAATAGGAAATTTTTGAAAAATTTCCTATAAAAATAGGAAGTTTTTGAAAAATTTCCTATAAAAATAGGAAATTTTTGAAAAATTTCCTATAAAAAAAGGTAATTTTTGAAAAATTTCCTATAAAAATAGGAATTTAAAAAAAGGTCCGATAAAAATAAAAATTTTTTGAAAAGATTTTTGAATTTTTCAAAAATTTCCTATTTTTATAGGAAATTTTTCAAAAACTTCCTATTTTTATAGGAAATTTTTCAAAAATTTCCTATTTTTATAGGAAATTTTTCAAAAATTTCCTATTTTTATAGGAAATTTTTCAAAAATTTCCTATTTTTATAGGAAATTTTTCAAAAATTTCCTATTTTTATAGGAAATTTTTCAAAAATTTCCTATTTTTATAGGAAATTTTTCAAAAATTTCCTACTTTTATAGAAAATTTTTCAAAAATTTCCTATTTTTATAGGAAATTTTTCAAAAATTTCCTATTTTTATAGGAAATTTTTCAAAAATTTCCTATTTTTATAGGAAATTTTTCAAAAATTTCCTATTTTTATAGGAAATTTTTCAAAAATTTCCTATTTTTATAGGAAATTTTTCAAAAGTTTCCTATTTTTATAGGAAATTTTTCAAAAATTTCCTATTTTTATAGGAAATTTTTCAAAAATTTCCTATTTTTATAGGAAATTTTTCAAAAATTTCCTATTTTTATAGGAAATTTTTCAAAAATTTCCTATTTTTATAGGAAATTTTTCAAAAATTTCCTATTTTTATAGGAAATTTTTCAAAAATTTCCTATTTTTATAGGAAATTTTTCAAAAATTTCCTATTTTTATAGGAAATTTTTCAAAAATTTCCTATTTTTATAGGAAATTTTTCAAAAATTTCCTATTTTTATAGGAAATTTTTCAAAAATTTCCTATTTTTATAGGAAATTTTTCAAAAATTTCCTATTTTTATAGGAAATTTTTCAAAAATTTCCTATTTTTATAGGAAATTTTTCAAAAATTTCCTATTTTTATAGGAAATTTTTCAAAAATTTCCTATTTTTATAGGAAATTTTTCAAAAATTTCCTATTTTTATAGGAAATTTTTCAAAAATTTCCTATTTTTATAGGAAATTTTTCAAAAATTTCCTATTTTTATAGGAAATTTTTCAAAAATTTCCTATTTTTATAGGAAATTTTTCAAAATTTTCCTATTTTTATAGGAAATTTTTCAAAAATTTCCTATTTTTATAGGAAATTTTTCAAAAATTTCCTATTTTTATAGGAAATTTTTCAAAATTTTCTTATTTTGATAAAAAAAATCTTCAAAACCAAATTATTCTTAGAATTTGGTTGCTAAGAAGTCCAAATATCTAGACTCCTTGTTGATCCAGTATTACGTCAATTGTAGTCAAATATTGTATTATTTCAATACAAACCCTCTTTTTTTTCATTACTAATATTTACTAATATTTTATTTAAATATTGATCATCATATCCCTCTGTTGTTATGTATTTAAGCGAATAGAAAAATATTATTGTAAATTAACAAAATAAACATTAAAAATTATTATTAATGTTAAATAAGACTAATGGCAAAATATTGATTTAAAATCATAGGAAAATCTGTTTTCAAATGAATTAAGTTTCAGCCGTAATTTTGTCTTTTTTCAATTTCAATATCAAAAATTTGCATAAGTGTGTGACGAAATGCTTCAATGAATTTCGAACTTGTCTTAAGAATATTCTGAATTTTTAATCTACGTAGAGAGATAATGAGATAGGGCACACCCTTTTTCTTCAAATATTTGATCTATAATTAATTTGTTTGTACTGATCTTCAGTTGATTAGAAAACTTGTATATATATTTTTAGGTAAGTGGTGCTAATTGTAGAGCTCTTTTGCATAGAAATGCAAATTTTAATATTTTTAAATGAAATTTTAAAATTGTTTTATAAAAAACAGCCAAGGTTCTTGTTAAATACAGATGTGGTGAAAAAAGTAGCACTATTTTGAAAGAACGACAATACCTCAATAGAAAAGTTATGGCTTCAAAACAAATTGACTGAAAGTCTTTTACTAACAACTGATCATTTTTGAGCCTTAATGTGATTCCTTTCCTAGATTCTAATATACCAACGATCTATCTTAAAGTTACAAGATCTCACTTAATATTTGCCAGCTCGAATTTTTTTCATATAGAAATTTCCAATTTATTCATTTCTTTACAGAATAAATATTTAATGTGAAATAAGTAAATCCATTACTTTGATCAAAGATCTCCAAAGATTAGAAATAAATCTTAAATGGATTTTCCTTATTTGCTTAAATGTCACACGTATCTTGACGTAGACATCAGTAATGAAACTAAATAAATATACAAGTACTTAACACAAAATGTATTTATTCTTTTCAATAACTGCATCCAAAATCATGCTATAATGATAATTTAAGATTAATGGTTGATAAGTAGTTGTGTTTCTTAAGTAAACAAGTGTTTAAGATACCCTACATCTCTAAATACATATAAATAGATCTAGTATTTATTGCTGGCTTTAGCCAATCAGAACTTTGTTAGCAGCTTTTTGAAAGTTTAACCAAAACATTTATCATGAATCATTAAACAGTCATACTAAAGTTTTTATAATGATTCATATAATAACCCTACTAAATTTCTAATTGCAAATCTTTATAGAGTCCGATTAAGGACATTTCTATAGAAAAGTTGACGATAGGAAGACTTTTTTATAGAAAAGTTGACGATAGGAAGACATTTCTATAGAAAAGTTGACGATACCAAAACATTTCTATAAAACAGTTGACCATAGGAAGACACTTTTATAAAAAACTTGACCATAGGAAGACATTTCTATAGAAAAGTGGATGATAGGAAGACATTTCTATAGAAAATTTAACGATAGGAAGACATTTCTATAGAAAAGTTGACGATAGGAAGATATTTCTATAGAAAAGTTGACAATAGGAAGACATTTCTATAGATTAGTTGACGATAGGAAGACATTTCTATAGAAAAGTTGACGATAGGAAGACATTTCTATAAAAAGTTGACGATAGGAAGACATTTCTATAGAAAAGTTGACGATAGGAAGACATTTCTATAGAAAAGTTGACGATAGGAAGACATTTCTATAGAAAAGTTGACGATAGGAAGACATTTCTATAGAAAAGTTGACGATAGGAAGATGTTTCTATAGAAAAGTTGACGATAGGAAGACATTTCTATAGAAAAGTTGACGATAGGAAGACATTTCTATAGAAAAGTTGACGATAGGAAGACATTTCTATAGAAAAGTTGACGATAGGAAGACATTTCTATAGAAAAGTTGACGATAGGAAGACATTTCTATAGAAAAGTTGACGATAGGAAGACATTTCTATAGAAAAGTTGACGATAGGAAGACATTTCTATAGAAAAGTTGACGATAGGAAGACATTTCTATAGAAAAGTTGATGATAGGAAACCATTTCTATACAAAAGTTGACGATAGGAAGACATTTCTATAGAAAAGTTGACGATAGGAAGACATTTCTATAGAAAAGTTGACGATAGAAAGACATTTCTATAGAAAAGTTGACGATAGGAAGACATTTCTATAGAAAAGTTGACGATAGGAAGACATTTCTATAGAAAAGTTGACGATAGGAAAACATTTCTATAGAAAAGTTGACGATAGGAAAACATTTCTATAGAAAAGTTGACGATAGGAAGATATTTCTATAGAAAAGTTGACGATAGGAAAACATTTCTATAGAAAAGTTGACGATAGGAAGACATTTCTATAGAAAAGTTGGCGATAGGAAGACATTTCTATAGAAAAGTTGACGATAGGAAGACTTTTCTATAGAAAAGTTGACGATAGGAAGACTTTTCTATAGAAAAGTTGACGATAGGAAGACTTTTCTATAGAAAAGTTGACGATAGGAAGACTTTTCTATAGAAAAGTTGACGATAGGAAGACTTTTCTATAGAAAAGTTGACGATAGGAAGACTTTTCTATAGAAAAGTTGACGATAGGAAGACTTTTCTATAGAAAAGTTGACGATAGGAAGACTTTTCTATAGAAAAGTTGACGATAGGAAGACTTTTCTATAGAAAAGTTGACGATAGGATGACTTTTCTATAGAAAAGTTGACGATAGAAAGACTTTTCTATAGAAAAGTTGACGATAGGAAGACTTTTCTATAGAAAAGTTGACGATAGGAAGACTTTTCTATAGAAAAGTTGACGATAGGAAGACATTTCTATAGAAAAGTTGATGATAGGAAGACTTTTTTTTATAGAAAAGTCTTCCTATCGTCAACTTTTCTATAGAAAAGTCTTCCTATCGTCAACTTTTTTATAGAAAAGTCTTCCTATCGTCAACTTTTCTAAAGAAAAGCCTTAATATCGTCAACTTTTCTATAGAAAAGTCTTCCTATCGTCAACTTTTCTATAGAAAAGTCTTCCTATCGTCAACTTTTCTATAGAAAAGTCTTCCTATCGTCAACTTTTCTATAGAAAAGTCTTCCTATCGTCAACTTTTCTATAGAAAAGTCTTTCTATCGTCAACTTTTCTATAGAAAAGTCTTCCTATCGTCAACTTTTCTATAGAAAAGTCTTCCTATCGTCAACTTTTCTATAGAAAAGTCTTCCTATCGTCAACTTTTCTATAGAAAAGTCTTCCTATCGTCAACTTTTCTATAGAAAAGTCTTCCTATCGTCAACTTTTCTATAGAAAAGTCTTCCTATCGTCAACTTTTCTATAGAAAAGTTTTCCTATCGTCAACTTTTCTATAGAAAAGTCTTCCTATCGTCAACTTTTCTATAGAAAAGTCTTCCTATCGTCAACTTTTCTATAGAAAAGTCTTCCTATCGTCAACTTTTCTATAGAAAAGTCTTCCTATCGTCAACTTTTCTATAGAAAAGTCTTCCTATCGTCAACTTTTCTATAGAAAAGTCTTCCTATCGTCAATTTTTCTATAGAAAAGTCTTCCTATCGTCAACTTTTCTATAGAAAAGTCTTCCTATCGTCAACTTTTCTATAGAAAAGTCTTCCTATCGTCAACTTTTCTATAGAAAAGTCTTCCTATCGTCAACTTTTCTAAAGAAAAGTCTTCCTATCGTCAACTTTTCTATAGAAAAGTCTTCCTATCGTCAACTTTTCTCTAAAAAAAGTCTTCCTATCGTGAACTTTTCTCTAGAAAAGTCTTCCTATCGTCAACTTTTCTTTAGAAATGTCTTCCTATCGTCAACTTTTCTCTAGAAAAGTCTTCCTATCGTCAACTTTTCTCTAGAAAAGTCTTCCTATCGTCAACTTTTCTCTAGAAAAGTCTTCCTATCGTCAACTTTTCTATAGAAAAGTCTTCCTATCGTCAACTTTTCTATAGAAAGGTCTTCCTATCGTCAACTTTTCTATAGAAAAGTCTTCCTATCGTCAACTTTTCTATAGAAAAGTCTTCCTATCGTCAACTTTTCTATAGAAAAGTCTTCCTGTCGTCAACTTTTCTATAGAAAAGTCTTCCTATCGTCAACTTTTCTATAGAAAAGTCTTCCTATCGTCAACTTTTCTATAGAAATGTCTTCCTATCGTGAACTTTTCTATAAAAATGTCTTCCTGTCGTCAACTTTTCTATAGAAATGTCTTCCTATCGTCAACTTTTCTATAGAAATGTCTTCCTGTCGTCAACTTTTCTATAGAAATGTCTTCCTATCGTCAACTTTTCCATAGAAATGTCTTCCTATCGTCAACTTTTCTATAGAAATGTCCATGACTGAAATTTTAATTAAGACTATGGCTATCTTCTAAGGTCTGTGATATTTATACTGAGACTTAACAAAAGTTAATTTTTTAAAATTTGCAATTCTTATATTTTCTTATTATAATATAATTTAGGTAACGTTTGGTAATACCTTTCAGGCAAATATCGAAAAGCAAATACTTTGCTTGGCATGTCATCACCAACTGCATACGATGAATATTTATTTGCAAGATTTATAAGTTTTTTTTATTTTAAATTTCAATACAAACAGTATTGAATAAAACTACGCAACATTTCAATGACAGTCCATCAATAAAAGTTGTAAATTAACAAAGTAAATAAGAAAGACGGACAGACGAGTGGTTTTTGTCTGGCGATTGGTTTTAACAAAAAATTAAAATTCGTATAATGATAAAACTAACATTTATTTCACTAACTCAAGAGGTTTTTGTTTAAAATTTTGTTGGCTATAATTTGAGGAACATATTTGTTCAATTCGAACAAATTTTCTTCGAAAAATAACAATTTTTTATTATATTTGACAGATATCTCATCTAAATTTGTTTCCAATTCTAAGCGGATGCTGTTTATTTTATTCAAAAATAATGACTCGTGTCAACACATTTTGCGGTAGATTTGAATAGAATCCAGAATTTGTATATCTATTTTTCGTTCATCAGCCAAAAACCACTTGAGTTTTTGTTACTAGGATTAGAATTTGGGTGTTTGAACAAAAGGCTCAATATATGTTTGATGATTTGTTTATTCACTTGAAAATAAATAGAATATACATATAACTCGGTATATATTTATCAGCTCTATTCCAAACACCTTGTTCCTTTTTATGTGTAAAAAAATTTTCTTTATTTAAAAAAAACCTAAGATTTGATCATTAAAACGTTTTTTAGAAAAATTTTATATAAATTATGTTTTATAGGCATTCAAAATGCTTTCATCCGTACACGTTTGTCATGAACTATATACACAAAGAAAGCACATATAGTCTTCTTTTACAAAAATGAAAAATCAACTGCAGCCGTTCGCAAAGGTAAAACATTTTTATATTAAATCTAAAATTTTAGCTTCAATCCTGGTCTTCTTTATTGTCAAATTCTTAGTCTTATTGTAAGACACTTTTATCTTTTTACTTCTTTTTATATTTAAACTAAAACTAAATGTCTTCCTATCGTCAACTTTTCTCTAGAAAAGTCTTCCTATCGTCAAGTTTTCTCTAGAAAAGTCTTCCTATCGTCAACTTTTCTTTAGAAATGTCTTCCTATCGTCAACTTTTCTATAGAAAAGTCTTCCTATCGTCAACTTTTCTATAGAAAAGTCTTCCTACCGTCAACTTTTCTATAGAAAAGTCTTCCTATCGTCAACTTTTCTATAGAAAAGTCTTCCTATCGTCAACTTTTCTATAGAAAAGTCTTCCTATCGTCAACTTTTCTATAGAAAAGTCTTCCTATCGTCAACTTTTCTATAGAAAAGTCTTCCTATCGTCAACTTTTCTATAGAAAAGTCTTCCTATCGTCAACTTTTCTATAGAAAAGTCTTCCTATCGTCAACTTTTCTATAAAAAAGTCTTCCTATCGTCAACTTTTCTATTGAAAAGTCTTCCTATCGTCAACTTTTCTATAGAAAAGTCTTCCTATCGTCAACCTCCTATCGTCAACTTTTCTATAGAAAAGTCTTCCTATCGTCAACTTTTCTATAGAAAAGCCTTCCTATCGTCAACTTTTCTTTAGAAATATCTTCCTATCGTCAACTTTTCTATAGAAAAGTCTTCCTATCGTCAACTTTTCTATAGAAAAGTCTTCCTATCGTCAACTTTTCTATAGAAAAGTCTTCCTATCGTCAACTTTTCTATAGAAAAGTCTTCCTATCGTCAACTTTTCTATAGAAAAGTCTTCCTATCGTCAACTTTTCTATAGAAAAGTCTTCCTATCGTCAACTTTTCTATAGAAAAGTCTTCCTATCGTCAACTTTTCTATAGAAAAGTCTTCCTATCGTCAACTTTTCTATAGAAAAGTCTTCCTATCGTCAACTTTTCTATAGAAAAGTCTTCCTATCGTCAACTTTTCTATAGAAAAGTCTTCCTATCGTCAACTTTTCTATAGAAAAGTCTTCCTATCGTCAACTTTTCTATAGAAAAGTCTTCCTATCATCAACTTTTCTATAGAAAAGTCTTCCTATCGTCAACTTTTCTATAGAAAAGTCTTCCTATCGTCAACTTTTCTATAGAAAAGTCTTCCTATCGTCAACTTTTCTATAGAAAAGTCTTCCTATCGTCAACTTTTCTATAGAAAAGACTTCCTATCGTCAACTTTTCTATAGAAAAGACTTCCTATCGTCAACTTTTCTATAGAAAAGACTTCCTATCGTCAACTTTTCTATAGAAAAGTCTTCCTATCGTCAACTTTTCTATAGAAAAGTCTTCCTATCGTCAAGTCTTCCTATCGTCAACTTTTCTATAGAAAAGTCTTCCTATCGTCAACTTTTCTATAGAAAAGTCTTCCTATCGTCAACTTTTCTATAGAAAAGTCTTCCTATCGTAAACTTTTCTCTAGTAAAGTCTTCCTATCGTCAACTTTTCTCTAGAAAAATCTTCCTATCGTCAACTTTTCTTCAGAAAAGTGTTCCTATCATCAACTTTTCTCTAGAAAAGTCTTCCTATCGTCAACTTTTCTCTAGAAAAGTCTTCCTATCGTCAACTTTTCTCCAGAAAAGTGTTCCTATCATTAACTTTTCTCTAGAAAAGTCTTCCTATCGTCAACTTTTCTCTAGAAAAGTCTTCCTATCGTCAACTTTTCTCTAGAAATATCTTCCTATCGTCAACTTTTCCATAGAAATGTCTTCCTATCGTAAACTTTTCTATAGAAATATCTTCCTATCGTTAACGTTTCTATAGAAATGACTTCGTGAACTTATTCTGTGCCACTTTTTTCTTTTTATTTATTTTTACATTTAAACTTAATTTTACCCCCAATTTTTAGCTTAAGTTTTTTATGCCACTTTATTTCATCATTCCTCAAAGTAACGATCCATGGCCGTCTGGTTAACATAACCAATTTGCCATTTCTGCTCGGGCCTGGCAAAATCACAATAACTTACAAATACCTTACGACTAGCTCGATCCAAGTCCAAACATCTCTGCTGATAGTCAGTCTTACCATGTATGAACATCTTGGTATTACGATCGTAAAACCAATATTGATTGCCCTCCAAATGATGACAAGGCCACAGCCATATGGGTGCTCGGTTAGACCAAGTCTGCACCTCTAGGCAGTTCTCGTGATGACGCAAATCATGACGAAAACTTAAATGAAATTTCTGAGTGGTGTAGGGATATTTGAGATCAGGCGAGCAGGGCCTTAAGACATTTTCTAGGATCTGGCGTCTTTCGGTGGAGTCTAGGTCTAAACACAATTTGGGTAAGGCCAGACTTTGTATGGCTCCCAAAGCAAAATCTGTGGGTTTCACCGGAGGATAAGCTTTTAAGAGATCAGGGGCTATGTTAGAAAGAAACCATTTGAAAGATTTACATTTTAATTGTTGTCTTAACAGTTTTTGCTGTCTAAGATCCCCAGCCTCTATAAGGTTCAGTTTGGGAACATGTTCATAGAGATACTCCTTGTATTCATCCATCCAAACCTCAGCGACTCTTTTGTAGTTCTGGAATTAAAGGAAATTTATATTTAAAGAAATTTCTTTATAAGAATTTTTTTGTATCCAAGTCTACCCTTGAAATATAATCATCTTTCCTGTTAGTATAATTCACTCTAAATTCTGGATCTCTGTACAAATGCCCCACCCGAGAACAGGGTACTTCCAATATTCTACCTCCACACATCCATATTTTAAAACTTAGTTCAAACTGTTCAGCACCCCAGATCTCTAAGCCCTCATCATAGCCTCCCAAAAGCCAAAAGTAATCTCTGCTTATGGCAAATAGGCCCCCATTCATCACCGGATTATTATGGGGTAAATCTTCTTTTTCCTTTTTTAACAAAGGCAATTGTACGTAATTAAACTGCCAATTGAAGCCCCCTCTTACGGGCCTAGTACCCTGATATTCCAAAGTATCATATTTGATAATATCTATAATGGGCGTGGTACAAGTCTTTTCATCTTCCCCTATAGGAGCGAGTAAAGGCGGCAACCAATTCTCATTAACTTCAATATGAGCATCCAAGAACACCAAAATCTCTCCCTTTGCTATTTTAGCTCCCTTTAAACGGGCTCTTATCAAGCCCTCTCTTTGGGGTAGATGTATTAATTTGACTAAATCTGGAAATAGGTCTTTCAACTGCTTTTCGAGTTCAATATTTGAATCGCTGTAGTCATCCACTAATATAATTTCTTTTAGTAATTCCTCAGGAGTTCTATTGACAATTGAATATAGCGATCTTAGTAGGATCGTGGTAAGTTCATTGTGATATATTATAATGATACTGCATTCTCGTAACTGCTGGGGATAACGTTGAGTTTTGCATCTGGATGGGTCAAAAGGGGAAATGGATTTATTTGTTGTAAAGACTTTAAAAGAAAATTTTTCAAACATACATTAATTTTATAATGCAAAGCTTTTGGCAACCTACTTTAGAAATGATGATCATTATCAATTTTATAGAGTTGCCAAATTCCGAAAAAAATAAAATACAAATGGGGAAAAGTATGAAATATTTCTATGAAATCTTTGAAAAACTTTCTATAAAAATAAGAAATTTTATAATTTTTTTTTTATAAAAATAGGAAATTTTTGAAAAATTTCCTATAAAAATAGGAAATTTTTGAAAAATTTCCTATAAAAATAGGAAATTTTTGAAAAATTTCCTATAAAAATAGGAAATTTTTGAAAAATTTCCTATAAAAATAGGAAATTTTTGAAAAATTTCCTATAAAAATAGGAAATTTTTGAAAAATTTCCTATAAAAATAGGAAATTTTTGAAAAATTTCCTATAAAAATAGGAAATTTTTGAAAAATTTCCTATAAAAATAGGAAATTTTTGAAAAATTTCCTATAAAAATAGGAAATTTTTGAAAAATTTCCTATAAAAATAGGAAATTTTTGAAAAATTTCCTATAAAAATAGGACATTTTTGAAAAATTTCCTATAAAAATAGGAAATTTTTGAAAAATTTCCTATAAAAATAGGAAATTTTTGAAAAATTTCCTATAAAAATAGGAAATGTTTGAAAAATTTCCTATAAAAATAGGAAATTTTTGAAAAATTTCCTATAAAAATAGGAAATTTTTGAAAATTTTCCTATAAAAATAGGAAATTTTTGAAAAATTTCCTATAAAAATAGGAAATTTTTGAAAAATTTCCTATAAAAATAGGAAATTTTTGAAAAATTTCCTATAAAAATAGGAAATTTTTGAAAAATTTCCTATAAAAATAGGAAATTTTTGAAAAATTTCCTATAAAAATAGGAAATTTTTGAAAAATTTCCTATAAAAATAGGAAATTTTTGAAAAATTTCCTATAAAAATAGGAAATTTTTGAAAAATTTCCTATAAAAATAGGAAATTTTTGAAAAATTTCCTATAAAAATAGGAAATTTTTGAAAAATTTCCTATAAAAATAGGAAATTTTTGAAAAACTTCCTATAAAAATAGGAAATTTTTGAAAAATTTCCTATAAAAATAGGAAATTTTTGAAAAATTTCCTATAAAAATAGGAAATTTTTGAAAAATTTCCTATAAAAATAGGAAATTTTTGAAAAATTTCCTATAAAAATAGGAAATTTTTGAAAAATTTCCTATAAAAATAGGAAATTTTTGAAAAATTTCCTATAAAAATAGGAAATTTTTGAAAAATTTCCTATAAAAATAGGACATTTTTGAAAAATTTCCTATAAAAATAGGAAATTTTTGAAAAATTTCCTATAAAAATAGGAAATTTTTGAAAAATTTCCTATAAAAATATGAAATTTTTGAAAAATTTCCTATAAAGATAGGAAATTTTTGAAAAATTTCCTATAAAAATAGGAAATTTTTGAAAAATTTCCTATAAAAATAGGAAATTTTTGAAAAATTTCCTATAAAAATAGGAAATTTTTGAAAAATTTCCTATAAAAATAGGAAATTTTTGAAAAATTTCCTATAAAAATAGGAAATTTTTGAAAAATTTCCTATAAAAATAGGAAATTTTTGAAAAATTTCCTATAAAAATAGGAAATTTTTGAAAAATTTCCTATAAAAATAGGAAATTTTTGAAAAATTTCCTATAAAAATAGGAAATTTTTGAAAAATTTCCTATAAAAATAGGAAATTTTTGAAAAATTTTCTATAAAAATAGGAAATTTTTGAAAAATTTCCTATAAAAATAGGAAATTTTTGAAAAATTTCCTATAAAAATAGGAAATTTTTGAAAAATTTCCTATAAAAATAGGAAATTTTTGAAAAATTTCCTATAAAAATAGGAAATTTTTGAAAAATTTCCTATAAAAAAAGGAAATTTTTGAAAAATTTCCTATAAAAAAAGGAAATTTTTGAAAAATTTCCTATAAAAATAGGAAATTTTTGAAAAATTTCCTATAAAAATAGGAAATTTTTGAAAAATTTCCTATAAAAATAGGAAATTTTTGAAAAATTTCCTATAGAAATAGGAAATTTTTGAAAAATTTCCTATAAAAATAGGAAATTTTTGAAAAATTTCCTATAGAAATAGGAAATTTTTGAAAAATTTCCTATAAAAATAGGAAATTTTTGAAAAATTTCCTATAAAAATAGGAAATTTTTGAAAAATTTCCTATAAAAATAGGAAATTTTTGAAAAATTTCCTATAAAAATAGGAAATTTTTGAAAAATTTCCTATAAAAATAGGAAATTTTTGAAAAATTTCCTATAAAAATAGGAAATTTTTGAAAAATTTCCTATAAAAATAGGAAATTTTTGAAAAATTTCCTATAAAAATAGGAAATTTTTGAAAAATTTCCTATAAAAATAGGAAATTTTTGAAAAATTTCCTATAAAAATAGGAAATTTTTGAAAAATTTCCTATAAAAATAGGAAATTTTTGAAAAATTTCCTATAAAAATAGGAAATTTTTGAAAAATTTCCTATAAAAATAGGAAATTTTTGAAAAATTTCCTATAAAAATAGGAAATTTTTGAAAAATTTCCTATAAAAATAGGAAATTTTTGAAAAATTTCCTATAAAAATAGGAAATTTTTGAAAAATTTCCTATAAAAATAGGAAATTTTTGAAAAATTTCCTATAAAAATAGGAAATTTTTGAAAAATTTCCTATAAAAATAGGAAATTTTTGAAAAATTTCCTATAAAAATAGGAAATTTTTGAAAAATTTCCTATAAAAATAGGAAATTTTTGAAAAATTTCCTATAAAAATAGGAAATTTTTGAAAAATTTCCTATAAAAATAGGAAATTTTTGAAAAATTTCCTATAAAAATAGGACATTTTTGAAAAATTTCCTATAAAAATAGGAAATTTTTGAAAAATTTCCTATAAAAATAGGAAATTTTTGAAAAATTTCCTATAAAAATAGGAAATTTTTGAAAAATTTCCTATAAAAATAGGAAATTTTTGAAAAATTTCCTATAGAAATAGGAAATTTTTGAAAAATTTCCTATAAAAATAGGAAATTTTTGAAAAATTTCCTATAAAAATAGGAAATTTTTGAAAAATTTCCTATAAAAATAGGAAATTTTTGAAAAATTTCCTATAAAAATAGGAAATTTTTGAAAAATTTCCTATAAAAATAGGAAATTTTTGAAAAATTTCCTATAAAAATAGGAAATTTTTGAAAAATTTCCTATAAAAATAGGAAATTTTTGAAAAATTTCCTATAAAAATAGGACATTTTTGAAAAATTTCCTATAAAAATAGGAAATTTTTGAAAAATTTCCTATAAAAATAGGAAATTTTTGAAAAATTTCCTATAAAAATAGGAAATTTTTGAAAAATTTCCTATAGAAATAGGAAATTTTTGAAAAATTTCCTATAAAAATAGGAAATTTTTGAAAAATTTCCTATAAAAATAGGAAATTTTTGAAAAATTTCCTATAAAAATAGGAAATTTTTGAAAAATTTCCTATAAAAATAGGAAATTTTTGAAAAATTTCCTATAAAAATAGGAAATTTTTGAAAAATTTCCTATAAAAATAGGAAATTTTTGAAAAATTTCCTATAAAAATAGGAAATTTTTGAAAAATTTCCTATAAAAATAGGAAATTTTTGAAAAATTTCCTATAAAAATAGGAAATTTTTGAAAAATTTCCTATAAAAATAGGAAATTTTTGAAAAATTTCCTATAAAAATAGGAAATTTTTGAAAAATTTCCTATAAAAATAGGAAATTTTTGAAAAATTTCCTATAAAAATAGGAAATTTTTGAAAAATTTCCTATAAAAATAGGAAATTTTTGAAAAATTTCCTATAAAAATAGGAAATTTTTGAAAAATTTCCTATAAAAATAGGAAATTTTTGAAAAATTTCCTATAAAAATAGGAAATTTTTGAAAAATTTCCTATAAAAATAGGAAATTTTTCAAAAATTTCCTATAAAAATAGGAAATTTTTCAAAAATTTCCTATAAAAATAGGAAATTTTTCAAAAATTTCCTATAAAAATAGGAAATTTTTCAAAAATTTCCTATAAAAATAGGAAATTTTTCAAAAATTTCCTATAAAAATAGGAAATTTTTCAAAAATTTCCTATAAAAATAGGAAATTTTTGAAAAATTTCCTATAAAAATAGGAAATTTTTGAAAAATTTCCTATAAAAATAGGAAATTTTTGAAAAATTTCCTATAAAAATAGGAAATTTTTGAAAAATTTCCTATAAAAATAGGAAATTTTTGAAAAATTTCCTATAAAAATAGGAAGTTTTTGAAAAATTTCCTATAAAAACAGGAAATTTTTGAAAAATTTCCTATAAAAATAGGAAATTTTTGAAAAATTTCCTATAAAAATAGGAAATTTTTGAAAAATTTCCTATAAAAATAGGAAATTTTTGAAAAATTTCCTATAAAAATAGGAAATTTTTGAAAAATTTCCTATTTTTATAGAAAATTTTTCAAAAATTTCCTATTTTTATAGGAAATTTTTCAAAAATTTCCTATTTTTATAGGAAATTTTTCAAAAATTTCCTATTTTTATAGGAAATTTTTCAAAAATTTCCTATTTTTATAGGAAATTTTTCAAAAATTTCCTATTTTTATAGGAAATTTTTCAAAAATTTCCTGTTTTTATAGGAAATTTTTCAAAAACTTCCTATTTTTATAGGAAATTTTTCAAAAATTTCCTATTTTTATAGGAAATTTTTCAAAAATTTCCTATTTTTATAGGAAATTTTTCAAAAATTTCCTATTTTTATAGAAAATTTTTCAAAAATTTCCTATTTTTATAGGAAATTTTTCAAAAATTTCCTATTTTTATAGGAAATTTTTCAAAAATTTCCTATTTTTATAGGAAATTTTTCAAAAATTTCCTATTTTTATAGGAAATTTTTCAAAAATTTCCTATTTTTATAGGAAATTTTTCAAAAATTTCCTATTTTTATAGGAAATTTTTCAAAAATTTCCTATTTTTATAGGAAATTTTTCAAAAATTTCCTATTTTTATAGGAAATTTTTCAAAAATTTCCTATTTTTATAGGAAATTTTTCAAAAATTTCCTATTTTTATAGGAAATTTTTCAAAAATTTCCTATTTTTATAGGAAATTTTTCAAAAATTTCCTATTTTTATAGGAAATTTTTCAAAAATTTCCTATTTTTATAGGAAATTTTTCAAAAATTTCCTATTTTTATAGGAAATTTTTCAAAAATTTCCTATTTTTATAGGAAATTTTTCAAAAATTTCCTATTTTTATAGGAAATTTTTCAAAAATTTCCTATTTTTATAGGAAATTTTTCAAAAATTTCCTATTTTTATAGGAAATTTTTCAAAAATTTCCTATTTTTATAGGAAATTTTTCAAAAATTTCCTATTTTTATAGGAAATTTTTCAAAAATTTCCTATTTTTATAGGAAATTTTTCAAAAATTTCCTATTTTTATAGGAAATTTTTCAAAAATTTCCTATTTTTATAGGAAATTTTTCAAAAATTTCCTATTTTTATAGGAAATTTTTCAAAAATTTCCTATTTTTATAGGAAATTTTTCAAAAATTTCCTATTTTTATAGGAAATTTTTCAAAAATTTCCTATTTTTATAGGAAATTTTTCAAAAATTTCCTATTTTTATAGGAAATTTTTCAAAAATTTCCTATTTTTATAGGAAATTTTTCAAAAATTTCCTATTTTTATAGGAAATTTTTCAAAAATTTCCTATTTTTATAGGAAATTTTTCAAAAATTTCCTATTTTTATAGGAAATTTTTCAAAAATTTCCTATTTTTATAGGAAATTTTTCAAAAATTTCCTATTTTTATAGGAAATTTTTCAAAAATTTCCTATTTTTATAGGAAATTTTTCAAAAATTTCCTATTTTTATAGGAAATTTTTCAAAAATTTCCTATTTTTATAGGAAATTTTTCAAAAATTTCCTATTTTTATAGGAAATTTTTCAAAAATTTCCTATTTTTATAGGAAATTTTTCAAAAATTTCCTATTTTTATAGGAAATTTTTCAAAAATTTCCTATTTTTATAGGAAATTTTTCAAAAATTTCCTATTTTTATAGGAAATTTTTCAAAAATTTCCTATTTTTATAGGAAATTTTTCAAAAATTTCCTATTTTTATAGGAAATTTTTCAAAAATTTCCTATTTTTATAGGAAATTTTTCAAAAATTTCCTATTTTTATAGGAAATTTTTCAAAAATTTCCTATTTTTATAGGAAATTTTTCAAAAATTTCCTATTTTTATAGGAAATTTTTCAAAAATTTCCTATTTTTATAGGAAATTTTTCAAAAATTTCCTATTTTTATAAGAAAATTTTTCAAAAATTTCCTATTTTTATAGGAAATTTTTCAAAAATTTCCTATTTTTATATGAAATTTTTCAAAAATTTCCTATTTTTATAGGAAATTTTTCAAAAATTTCCTATTTTTATAGGAAATTTTTCAAAAATTTCCTATTTTTATAGGAAATTTTTCAAAAATTTCCTATTTTTATAGGAAATTTTTCAAAAATTTCCTATTTTTATAGGAAATTTTTCAAAAATTTCCTATTTTTATAGGAAATTTTTCAAAAATTTCCTATTTTTATAGGAAATTTTTCAAAAATTTCCTATTTTTATAGGAAATTTTTCAAAAATTTCCTATTTTTATAGGAAATTTTTCAAAAATTTCCTATTTTTATAGGAAATTTTTCAAAAATTTCCTATTTTTATAGGAAATTTTTCAAAAATTTCCTATTTTTATAGGAAATTTTTCAAAAATTTCCTATTTTTATAGGAAATTTTTCAAAAATTTCCTATTTTTATAGGAAATTTTTCAAAAATTTCCTATTTTTATAGGAAATTTTTCAAAAATTTCCTATTTTTATAGGAAATTTTTCAAAAATTTCCTATTTTTATAGGAAATTTTTCAAAAATTTCCTATTTTTATAGGAAATTTTTCAAAAATGTCCTATTTTTATAGGAAATTTTTCAAAAATTTCCTATTTTTATAGGAAATTTTTCAAAAATTTCCTATTTTTATAGGAAATTTTTCAAAAATTTCCTATTTTTATAGGAAATTTTTCAAAAATTTCCTATTTTTATAGGAAATTTTTCAAAAATTTCCTATTTTTATAGGAAATTTTTCAAAAATTTCCTATTTTTATAGGAAATTTTTCAAAAATTTCCTATTTTTATAGGAAATTTTTCAAAAATTTCCTATTTTTATAGGAAATTTTTCAAAAATTTCCTATTTTTATAGGAAATTTTTCAAAAATTTCCTATTTTTATAGGAAATTTTTCAAAAATTTCCTATTTTTATAGGAAATTTTTCAAAAATTTCCTATTTTTATAGGAAATTTTTCAAAAATTTCCTATTTTTATAGGAAATTTTTCAAAAATTTCCTATTTTTATAGGAAATTTTTCAAAAATTTCCTATTTTTATAGGAAATTTTTCAAAAATTTCCTATTTTTATAGGAAATTTTTCAAAAATTTCCTATTTTTATAGGAAATTTTTCAAAAATTTCCTATTTTTATAGGAAATTTTTCAAAAATTTCCTATTTTTATAGGAAATTTTTCAAAAATTTCCTATTTTTATAGGAAATTTTTCAAAAATTTCCTATTTTTATAGGAAATTTTTCAAAAATTTCCTATTTTTATAGGAAATTTTTCAAAAATTTCCTATTTTTATAGGAAATTTTTCAAAAATTTCCTATTTTTATAGGAAATTTTTCAAAAATTTCCTATTTTTATAGGAAATTTTTCAAAAATTTCCTATTTTTATAGGAAATTTTTCAAAAATTTCCTATTTATATAGGAAATTTTTCAAAAATTTCCTATTTTTATAGGAAATTTTTCAAAAATTTCCTATTTTTATAGGAAATTTTTCAAAAATTTCCTATTTTTATAGGAAATTTTTCAAAAATTTCCTATTTTTATAGGAAATTTTTCAAAAATTTCCTATTTTTATAGGAAATTTTTCAAAAATTTCCTATTTTTATAGGAAATTTTTCAAAAATTTCCTATTTTTATAGGAAATTTTTCAAAAATTTCCTATTTTTATAGGAAATTTTTCAAAAATTTCCTATTTTTATAGGAAATTTTTCAAAAATTTCCTATTTTTACAGGAAATTTTTCAAAAATTTCCTATTTTTATAGGAAATTTTTCAAAAATTTCCTATTTTTATAGGAAATTTTTCAAAAATTTCCTATTTTTATAGGAAATTTTTCAAAAATTTCCTATTTTTATAGGAAATTTTTCAAAAATTTCCTATTTTTATAGGAAATTTTTCAAAAATTTCCTATTTTTATAGGAAATTTTTCAAAAATTTCCTATTTTTATAGGAAATTTTTCAAAAATTTCCTATTTTTATAGGAAATTTTTCAAAAATTTCCTATTTTTATAGGAAATTTTTCAAAAATTTCCTATTTTTTTAGGAAATTTTTCAAAAATTTCCTATTTTTATAGGAAATTTTTCAAAAATTTCCTATTTTTATAGGAAATTTTTCAAAAATTTCCTATTTTTATAGGAAATTTTTCAAAAATTTCCTATTTTTATAGGAAATTTTTCAAAAATTTCCTATTTTTATAGGAAATTTTTTAAAATTTTCCTATTTTTATAGGAAATTTTTAAAAAATTTCCTATTTTTATAGGAAATTTTTCAAAAATTTCCTATTTTTATAGGAAATTTTTCAAAAATTTCCTATTTTTATAGGAAATTTTTAAAAATTTTTCAAAAATTTCCTATTTTTATAGGAAATTTTTCAAAAATTTCCTATTTTTATAGGAAATTTTTCAAAAATTTCCTATTTTTATAGGAAATTTTTCAAAAATTTCCTATTTTTATAGGAAATTTTTCAAAAATTTCCTATTTTTATAGGAAATTTTTCAAAAATTTCCTATTTTTATAGGAAATTTTTCAAAAATTTCCTATTTTTATAGGAAATTTTTCAAAAATTTCCTATTTTTATAGGAAATTTTTCAAAAATTTCCTATTTTTATAGGAAAATTTTCAAAAATTTCCTATAAAAATAGGAAATTTTTCAAAAATTTCCTATTTTTATAGGAAATTTTTCAAAAATTTCCTATTTTTATAGGAAATTTTTCAAAAATTTCCTATTTTTATAGGAAATTTTTCAAAAATTTCCTATTTTTATAGGAAATTTTTCAAAAATTTCCTATTTTTATAGGAAATTTTTCAAAAATTTCCTATTTTTATAGGAAATTTTTCAAAAATATCCTATTTTTATAGGAAATTTTTCAAAAATATCCTATTTTTATAGGAAAATTTTCAAAAATTTCCTATTTTTATAGGAAATTTTTTAAACATTTTTTATTTTTATAGGAAATTTTTTAAAAATTTCCTATTTTCAAAGGAATTTTTTTAAAAATTTATTATTTTTATAGGAAAATTTTTAAAAATTTCTTATTTTTATAGGAAAATTTTTAAAAATTTCTTGTTTTTATAGGAAAATTTTTAAAAATTTCTTAGTTTTATAGGAATTTTTTCAAAAATTTCCTATTTTTATAGGAAATTTTTCAAAAATGTCCTATTTTTATAAGAAATTTTTAAAAATTTCCTATTTTTATAGAAAATTTTTCAAAAATTTCCTATTTTTATATTTATATTTATTTATATTTATTTATGTTTATATTATTTATTTATATTTTTTATTTATATTTTTTTGATAGGAAATTTTTCAAAAAGTTCCTATTTTTATAAGAAATTTAAAAAAAAAATTTATATTTTTATATGAAATTTTTACCCTGACTTGCATAAAGATGTGTTCCCGTCCTATCACAAGAATTATTAATAAAAAAGTAATTATAAACAATAATTTTTTGAGATATGAAAGAATTAAATATTTTGTTATGATTAGAGTCAAAATTATCAGTCATAAATTTTGATAAAACGTTAATTTTGTCATGTATATTTTATAATTAGAGGCCATTTCCAAACTGGGAGATACGGTTTGGAAATTTTTTAAAGGAGATTTTATGATTTGGTAAGTAAGGAAATTATGTAAAAGGTCATTTCCTTTACGTGCCCTCCCTCACTTATTTACTTGTTACACGAAAACGAAGCTTTACAGACCTTGTTCGCCTTTTTGTGGGAATTCGGGAGTTTTTTGTTTGAAAAAGGGATTTATTTTAACGGCATCGTATTCGAAACCTTGTGGGCTATTAAGGTGTCAAAATTCTTTGAGATACCTCTATTTGTCTTTAAGTTATTTCAATTTAAGTTTAAGTTTTTGTTATTATGATGATTTTTCTTAGCATTAACTAATTTTTGGCCTAATGTGCGACCTACTCTAAAAACTTGTTTATTTGCATTAACAAATAAAACCTTAAGGTAAATTATGTTAATTTTGTTAACATAATAAGTTTTTACAAAAAACAAACAAAATTTCTCAAGTAATTAAAGAGAATTTTATTAAATAACAAAATAAATTAACTAAAGATTAAGATTTTTAAAGCAAAACAAAATTTGCAAAATTTTGTTTTAACTAAATTTTTTTGAAAATCATAAGACAAGGCGAAATCATTAGAGATCTTTCACGAAATTCCTTAGGACTCCCAACAAATGCCTTCATTCCTAAACAATTTACTTTAAAGTTGACCAAAAATATCCTCTTCCTTAAGTCCATGTTTGCTCAAATACTCCTCAGTCCATTTATCAACTTTAGCCTGTAGTTCTGGGGTCAGTTCATCCTTAAAGGAGCCCACAATGCCACGCCTCATAAATCTGGTTTATAAAGAACAAAATTTAGTAAAATATAGGAAATTTAGTAAAATCAGGAAAAACTTACTGGAAATTTTGGTCTTTAACGTTCATATTCTCGAAAAGTAGGCCAGTGATATTGGTCTGCTTGTTATCTAAAAAAAGCCAAGTCAAAATATAGTCCAAACTACAGTTTCAAGTACCCAAAATGTATAAATATAGGCTAATTTCCTTATCATTACCTTTCATGCTATCAAACGCCAAATGTTTAAGCAGTATTTTCATTTCTTCCTTGGTCAACTGTGGCCTCTCGAGGAAGGTACATAATCTTTGTAATACTCCCGATAAGTCTCGTTTCATTTCTTCGTAGGTTACAAAGAATATAAAGGGTTCGTTACGCATCTTCCAGAAGTCTACAATATGGGTCCAGAAGTGGGTGTAGATGATTTCGTTGTTCAGAAAGTCATCGACGTAGTCCGCGAAATTATCACCGCGCCACATATCAAGCTTGGTGACAAAGTGGTAGGAGGAGACAATGACATCTTTAACATTGCGGGCGACATAGATCATCTGGAAGAGAAATATCATTTTAAGACTTTAAGAGATAAACTAAGACATGGACTAAGATATAGACTAAGACATATACTAAGACATAGACTAAGACATAGGCTAAGACATAGACTAAGACATAGACTAAGTCATAGACTAAGACATAGGCTAAGACATAGACTAAGACATAGACTAAGACATAGACTAATACATAGACTAAGACATAGACTAAGTCATAGGAAAAGACATAGACAAAGACATAGGAAAAGACATAGGCCACGGCATAGACTAAGACATAGACTAAGAAATAGAGTAAGACATAAACTTAGATATGGACTAAGACATAGACTAAGATATAGACTAAGTCAAAGACTAAGACATAGACAAAGACATAGACTAAGACATAGACTAAGACATAGACTAAGACATAGACTAAGACATAGACTAAGACATAGACTAAGATATAGACTAAGACATAGACTAAGACATAGACTAGGACATAGACTAAGACATAGACTAAGACATAGACTAAGACATAGACTAAGACATAGACTAAGACATAGACTAAGACATAGACTAAGACATAGACTAAGACATAGACTAAGACATAGACTAAGACATAGACTAAGACATAGACTAAGACATAGACTAAGACATAGACTAAGACATAGACTAAGACATAGACTAAGACATAGACTAAGACATAGACTAAGACATAGACTAAGACATAGACTAAGACATAGACTAAGACATAGACTAAGACATAGACTAAGACATAGACTAAGACATAGACTAAGACATAGACTAAGACATAGACTAAGACATAGACTAAGACATAGACTAAGACATAGACTAAGACATAGACTAAGACATAGACTAAGACATAGACTAAGACATAGACTAAGACATAGACTAAGACATAGACTAAGACATAGACTAATACATAGACTAAGTCATAGGAAAAGACATAGACTAAGACATAGGAAAAGACATAGGCCACGGCATAGACTAAGACATAGGCTAAGAAATAGACTTAGACATAAACTTAGATATAGACTAAGACATAGACTAAGACATAGACTAAGTCAAAGACTAAGACATAGACTAAGACATAGACTAAGACATAGACTAAGACATAGACTAAGACATAGACTAAGACATAGACTAAGACACATACTAAGACATAGACTAAGACATAGACTAAGACATAGACTAAGACATAGACTAAGACATAGACTAAGACATAGACTAAGTCAAAGACTAAGACATAGACTAAGACATAGACTAAGACATAGTCTAAGACATAGACTAAGACATAGACTAAGACATAGACTAAGACATAGACTAAGACATAGACTAAGACATAGACTAAGACATAGACTAAGCCAAAGACTAAGACATAGACTAAGACATAGACTAAGACATAGACTAAGACATAGACTAAGACATAGACCAAGACATAGACTAAGTCAAAGACTAAGTCAAAGACTAAGACATAGACTAAGACATAGACTAAGACATATACTAAGACATAGACTAAGACATAGACTAAGATATAGACTAAGACATAGACTAAGACATAGACTAAGACATAGACTAAGACATAGACTAAGTCAAAGACTAAGACATAGACTAAGACATAGACTAAGACATAGACTAAGACATGGACTAAGACATAGACTAAGACATAGACTAAGGCATAGACTAAGACATAGACTAAGACTAAGACATAGACTAAGACATAGATTAAGACATAGACTAAGACATAGACTAAGACATAGACTAAGACATAGACTAAGACATAGACTAAGGCATAGACTAAGACATAGACTAGACATAGACTAAGACATAGACTAAGACATAGACTAAGACATAGACTAAGACATAGACTAAGACATAGACTAAGACATAGACTAAGACATAGACTAAGGCATAGACTAAGACATAGACTAAGACATAGACTAAGACATAGATTAAGACAAAGACTAAGACATAGACTAAGACATAGACTAAGGCATAGACTAAGACATAGACTAAGACATAGACTAGACATAGACTAAGACATAGACTAAGACATAGACTAAGACATAGACTAAGACATAGACTAAGACATAGACTAAGAAATAGACTAAGACATAGACTAAGACATAGACTAAGACGTAGACTAAGACATAGACTAAGACATAGACTAAGACATAGACTAAGACATAGACTAAGACATAGACTAAGACATAGACTAAGACATAGACTAAGACGTAGACTAAGACGTAGACTAAGACATAGACTAAGACATAGACTAACACATAGACTAAGACATATACTAAGACATGTACTAAGATATAGACTAATACATAGACTAAGACATAGACTAAGACAAAGACTATGATATAGACTAAGATATAGACTAAGACATCGACTAAGAAATAGACAAAGTCAAAAATTTTATTTGTTTTGGATTTCGATGCGGTGGACCTACCTTTTGCTTTTTCTCCCATATTTGTAGGGGCAATAGATTAGCAGGCAAATGGGTCTTAATCAAGCGAGGATTATCCAAAGTTTTGCACAAAGCTATGGGATCTACAGGATTAGGGGAGATACCTGCAAATCTAAAAATAAAATTTGTATATAAAAAATTAAAAAAACTAAAAATTGCCACTCACTCTAAAAACGGACTTCTTATCATCACCACGGTCTCTTGACCCTTTTTATAATCCAAATTATTCATTAACAACCAGGCACATTCCTGCATCCAGGTAGTTCCACACTTCATAAAGGTCACTATGTAAACATCTTCTTTGCGCACTTCAAAATTCAAAACATCATCCATTATTTCATCGAACTTTTCGGGTAGGGTACACCATGTCTCCGACCAATTTTTCTTGAGCGGAATATTTTTGACTTCGCAGGCATATTCTTTCATTGGATAGGGCAAGCGGGCCTTAGAGGCTTCTGTGGTTATGGCACGAGACTTTAAAATCATTTTGTGTCGAAAATTTCTCAACTCAATCGATGTTGAACGCCTAATGGTCTAATATGAACTGATTTTATTATGTTTAGGCTTTTTTGAAGTAAACATAAACATTTTTGGGTCATACGCATGTATGTATATTTGGGTATATGCTGATTTCTATAATTTGCTTGTCATTCGTTCGTTATCTGTCTAAGGTTCGAAATTATGAAGAGATTTTGTAGTTTTGGTGAACGTGTGAATTAGTTTTTTTTTTGTTTATTAATTTAAGTTCTCTCATATTTTTCAATTCGCATAATGCCGTCAGAGTTGGCCTATCTATTACCGGTGTTGTTTGTATTCAAAACAGTTGCGATTAGATAGCTACAATCGTTTTGGAATCGGTTTGAAAAATAAACGAACAAAAATAATTTGTTTATAAGTAGTTCATATCGAAGAAATCTCAATAAAGTTTATCATTTAGCCCAATACTATTACTTATGTCTTAGTCTATGCCTTAGTCTATGTCTTAGTCTATGTCTTAGTTTATGTCTTAGTCTATGTCTTAGTCTATGTCTTAGTCTATGTCTTAGTCTATGTCTTAGTCTATGTCTTAGTCTATGTCTTAGTCTATGTCTTAGTCTATGTCTTAGTCTATGTCTTAGTCTATGTCTTAGTCTATGTCTTAGTCTATGTCTTAGTCTATGTCTTAGTCTATGTCTTGGTCTATGTCTTAGTCTATGTCTTAGTCTATGTCTTAGTCTATGTCTTAGTCTATGTCTTAGTCTATGTCTTAGTCTATGTCTTAGTCTATGTCTTAGTCTATGTCTTAGTCTATGTCTTAGTCTATGTCTTAGTCTATGTCTTAGTCTATGTCTTAGTCTATGTCTTAGTCTATGTCTTAGTCTATGTCTTAGTCTATGTCTTAGTCTATGTCTTAGTCTATGTCTTAGTCTATGTCTTAGTCTATGTCTTAGTCTATGTCTTAGTCTATGTCTTAGTCTATGTCTTAGTCTATGTCTTAGTCTATGTCTTAGTCTATGTCTTAGTCTATGTCTTAGTCTATGTCTTAGTCTATGTCTTAGTCTATGTCTTAGTCTATGTCTTAGTCTATGTCTTAGTCTATGTCTTAGTCTATGTCTTAGTCTATGTCTTAGTCTATGTCTTAGTCTATGTCTTAGTCTATGTCTTAGTCTATGTCTTAGTCTATGTCTTAGTCTATGTCTTAGTCTATGTCTTAGTCTATGTCTTAGTCTATGTCTTAGTCTATGTCTTAGTCTATGTCTTAGTCTATGTCTTAGTCTATGTCTTAGTCTATGTCTTAGTCTATGTCTTAGTCTATGTCTTAGTCTATGTCTTAGTCTATGTCTTAGTCTATGTCTTAGTCTATGTCTTAGTCTACGTCTTAGTCTATGTCTTACTCTATGTCTTAGTCTATGTCTTAGTCTATGTCTTAGTCTATGTCTTAGTCTATGTCTTAGTCTATGTCTTAGTCTATGTCTTAGTCTATGTCTTAGTCTATGTCTTAGTCTATGTCTTAGTCTATGTCTTAGTCTATGTCTTAGTCAATGTCTTAGTCTATGTCTTAGTCTATGTCTTAGTCTATGTCTTAGTCTATGTCTTAGTCTATGTCTTAGTCTATGTCTTAGTCTATGTCTTAGTCTATGTCTTAGTCTATGTCTTAGTCTATGTCTTAGTCTATGTCTTAGTCTATGTCTTAGTCTATGTCTTAGTCTATGTCTTAGTCTATGTCTTAGTCTATGTCTTAGTCTATATATTAGTCTATGTCTTAGTCTATGTCTTAGTCTATGTCTTAGTCTATGTCTTAGTCTATGTCTTAGTCTATGTCTTAGTCTATGTCTTAGTCTATGTCTTAGTCTATGTCTTAGTCTATGTCTTAGTCTATGTCTTAGTCAATGTCTTTGACTTAGTCTATGTCTATGTCTTAGTCTATGTCTTAGTCTTTGACTTAGTCTATGTCTTAGTCTATGTATTAGTCTATTTCTTAGTATATGTCTTAGTCTATGTCCTAGTCTATGTCTTACTCTATGTATTAGTCTACATCTAAGTCTGTGCCTTGGTCTTTGGGTTAGTCTATGTCTGAGTCTTACTCAACTCGTTTTTAACGATTCCAGCTAATAAAAGTTTGTAATACTCAATTGTTTTTAGGTCCGGGGATACCTTAACATACATTAAAATTTGAAGTATTGGGAACAGTGCTCCGCCCTGCTCCTATCCCTCTTCATTTTGACTAAGAAGTTTCGCATCAATTGAAACTTTTCCTATTCATATTCTACTTTCTTTCTTAAATGAAAAATCAAAACTTTGGTTGTACTAAATTTAGTGACGCTACCCCTAATTTTTTCGAAGATACTGTGATTTATTTTTTCTTTGAAGGGATGGAGTTCCCCCTTCTTCTATAGTGTCTGTTTTTAACCATTTTTTACCTTCTTGTGCAAAGTTTAAAGCCTCAACCTTCATAAATTCTTAAAGTTCTATCGGATAAACATTTTATTTGTTGGGGGAGAAAATTCCTCTGCTCCGCTGTTTCAAAATTTGTTGAAAATACTGCCATTGTTCAAAACGTCTGTTGTTTAGCGTTTTAAAGCTCTACACTACAGAGATACACCAAAATATTAGAATAAACAAAGGGGGGGTAACTCCCCCTGCCCCGCTCGTATTCATTTTTGTCTTAAATAGTTAAATTAGTAAACAAATTACTTTGTGTTGCATTTTAAGTTTCTAACTTTTCTATATCTATTACATATAACATTGTAAGCCCTTGGTTTTGCACCCGCTTTTCTGTTCCCTTCCCGGGTCGCTGAAATCTTTTAATCGCTATTTGTGCTCAAACAAACAAACATTTAAATACTTTTACGAAAAATACAATGTATATTATATATAGATATGGATTTGCACTCAAAAATGAATTTGTTAAAAATATCAGCCCTACGTGGTCTCAATATCTAAATAAACTTATCAATAAAAAAAACTTTAGATCGTTATAATTAAAAAGCAAAAGTACAAAAACGTGCAAATCTAGACATTTTTTAATCAGTTGCTAAAAGTTTTTAGTTTCAAAATTTTAGTAGTGAAATATTAATTGAAGAGAAGACATCATAGTTGAGCTTCCAGAATAGTAAAGACAAAGTTTGATTATAAATAATGGCCCCTCAAAGTGTATACAAATCGGTTGAAATCGTAAGTGAAAGCGTTAAGGCAAGATCGCCCTATGTTATGAAAAGATTTTCGGCCGAAGCTAAAGATGTTCCCCTTAAGAAGAATTGGTCGGAGGAATGGTGTGCTTTACCAATCGCCTTCGAAGATATTATGTCGGAAATTTTAGATTTTGAAGTGCGAAAAGATGATGTCTATGTGGAGACCTTTATGAAGTGTGGCACTACTTGGATGCAGGAATGTGCCTGGGTCTTGATGAATAACTTAGATTTTGAGAAGTCGAAAAGAGTGCCTCTGTTTGAGAGAACACCGTTTTTGGAGTGAGTATTTAGGAGGTAGGCCTAAGAAATTTGAAAACTTTGAAATCTTCTTCTTCTTTCAGAAATGGTGGTATTATACCCGGCAGCATTGGTCCCAATGAAATGTGTCAGAATTTGCCCAGCCCTCGTTTGATTAAAACTCATATGCCTGCCAATTTAATGCCCCAACAGATATGGGAGAAAAAACCGAAGGTATATCAAGAAGGGGAAATACTATTTATCTCAAAGTTCTACCTTTACCCTCTGCTACTGACGTTATATGGTTTTCAAAATTTTAATGACGTTCTAGAATGCCAGACCCCTTTGTCATGGCTTATATCTTTCAAGAGTTTAGGTTATTACATATAGAGATATGTGACCCGGTCTATGAAAAGGTAGCTTATGACTCAAAAACAAAATTTCGAAAAATTAGCAAATTTTTCAAAATTTCGTTTTGGAGTCATAAGTTTAGGTTATTACATATAGAGATATGTGACCCGGTCTATGAAAAGGTAGCTTATGACTCAAAAACAAAATTTCGAAAAATTTGCAAATTTTTCAAGATTTAGTTTTGGAGTCATAAGCGACCTTTTCATAGATCGGGTCACATATATTTTTACATGTCATTCAATATCTGTCTAAAACTTTAAATTTTTTTATGTCTTTTAGACTAGACGTCAGTCGCCGAGGGTTAAGATTAATCGTAGCTTAAAGACTGTTTCTTGTATTTAATAAAAATTTTGAATCTGCGTTCTATTATAGATTATCTACGTGGCCCGTAATGCCAAAGATGTCATCGTCTCCTCATATCATTTCATAAAAAATATGGGCCTCTGGCAAGGCAATACTTTAGAGGAATATCTAGAAGATTTTCTTAACAATGAAGTTCTATACACGCCCTACTGGTCTCATATAGTGGACTTTTGGAAAATGCGTCATGAACCCTATATTTTCTATGTGACCTATGAGGAAATGAAACGTGATTTGGGTGAGGTTCTGCAGAGACTCTGTAACTTCTTGGAGAGGCCACAGTTAACGGAGGAGGAGCTAAAAAAGACCATAGAGCACTTGTCTTTCGATAGCATGAAGAGTAAGTCAGATTTAAGAGCAAATCTATATCTTCAGAATCTAATAAGTTCTTTAACTTTTCAGAAAGTAAAACCACCAATTTAACGGGTTTTTTGCTAGATGCAGTACCCGGGGTCAAGAAGGATCTACAGTAAGTTTTTATTGTACTTAGAGAAGTTTTTTTTATAAATTTCTGGACTCAAAACATTTTCAGATTTATGCGCCGTGGCATTGTGGGCTCTTTTAAGGATGAACTTACCCCCGAGATGATTGATAGAATTGACAAATGGTCTTCGGAGTTTTTAGCCCAACATGGTCTCAAGGAAGAAGATATTTTTGGAAAGTTATAAAAAAAGTTAAAATAAAATTTTAATATAAAAAAATTTTAGGAATCGATTGGGAAATGAATTGGGATTATTTTAACCGAAGAATGGGCTATATAAAGATCTATTCTCAGTGGTTTGAAATAAAAAAGTGGTTATAAATCTAAATCTTCTAAACTTAAAGGCCGATTGTATTAGTTGGTATAAAAGAATTATTAAGGAGGACCCAAGCTTTTAAAATTTTGGATTTATGGTTACCCAGTATTCACCCAAAGTGAATCATTGGGCATCAAAGTAGACCACCTCAGAAGTAAAAAAAGCTGTTGGAGCGTGTAACTCTTTTAATATTGTCCAATATGGCTGATTTTTTACATTTTGGAACGACATTCCTGAAACGAAGAAAAACATCTACACTTCACTTTAATAACTGTTATAGGTTTTAAGTTATTTCATTTCAAAAATCAAAAAATTAATTTTTCCCTTCGACTGTTTTTAGTTTTTCAACCATTGTGCATTTAATATTAAACCGATATTTTTTTAAAAAATATTGACATATAGCCAACAACTTAGAAAACAAAACACAGAAAAACATTTTAAAATATCTTGAACCGTTTTATGTCGAGAAATTTCCAAAGTCAAATATTTTTCGCTGATTGAAAAAAAAAATTCCTCTAAAAGATGGCATCAATTTTTCACATTTTACAAAGAAATCATTGAAAGTTAATATTTTATTATATATTCCTAGAGAATGAGGTTCTATAGAAAATTTTTTTTAACGAAAATTTTTCTATAGAAAAATTTTTCTAACGAAAATTTTTCTAACGAAAATTTTTCTGTAGAAAAATTTTTCTAACGAAAATTTTTCTATAGAAAAATTTTATTAACGAAAATTTTTCTATAGAAAAATTTTTTTAACGAAAATTTTTCTATAGAAAAATTTTTTTAACGAAAATTTTTCTATAGAAAAATTTTTTTAACGAAAATTTTTCTATAGAAAAATTTTTTTAACGAAAATTTTTCTATAGAAAAATTTTTTTAACGAAAATTTTTCTATAGAAAAATTTTTTTAACGAAAAATTTTTCTATAGAAAAATTTTTTTTAACGAAAATTTTTCTATAGAAAAATTTTTTTTAACGAAAA
This sequence comes from Stomorhina lunata, assembly GCA_933228675.1. Lineage (NCBI taxonomy): Eukaryota > Metazoa > Arthropoda > Insecta > Diptera > Rhiniidae > Stomorhina > Stomorhina lunata. Next base: position 113,926,484 of record OW121742.1, read on the forward strand.
TTTTTCTATAGAAAAATTTTTTTAACGAAAATTTTTCTATAGAAAAATTTTTTTAATGAAAATTTTTCTATAGAAAAATTTTTTTAACGAAAATTTTTCTATAGAAAAATTTTTTTAACGAAAATTTTTCTATAGAAAAATTTTTTTAACGAAAATTTTTCTATAGAAAAATTTTTTTAACGAAAATTTTTCTATAGAAAAATTTTTTTAACGAAAATTTTTCTATAGAAAAATTTTTTTAACGAAAATTTTTCTATAGAAAAATTTTTTTAACGAAAATTTTTCTATAGAAAAATTTTTTTAACGAAAATTTTTCTATAGAAAAATTTTTTTTAACGAAAATTTTTCTATAGAAAAATTTTTTTAACGAAAATTTTTCTATAGAAAAATTTTTTTAACGAAAATTTTTCTATAGAAAAATTTTTTTAACGAAAATTTTTCTATAGAAAAATTTTTTTAACGAAAATTTTTCTATAGAAAAATTTTTTTAACGAAAATTTTTCTATAGAAAAATTTTTTTAACGAAAATTTTTCTATAGAAAAATTTTTTTAACGAAAATTTTTCTATAGAAAAATTTTTTTAACGAAAATTTTTCTATAGAAAAATTTTTTTAACGAAAATTTTTCTATAGAAAAATTTTTTTAACGAAAATTTTTCTATAGAAAAATTTTTTTAACGAAAATTTTTCTATAGAAAAATTTTTTTAACGAAAATTTTTCTATAGAAAAATTTTTTTAACGAAAATTTTTCTATAGAAAAATTTTTTTAACGAAAATTTTTCTATAGAAAAATTTTTTTAACGAAAATTTTTCTATAGAAAAATTTTTTTAACGAAAATTTTTCTATAGAAAAATTTTTTTAACGAAAATTTTTCTATAGAAAAATTTTTTTAACGAAAATTTTTCTATAGAAAAATTTTTTTAACGAAAATTTTTCTATAGAAAAATTTTTTTAACGAAAATTTTTCTATAGAAAAATTTTTTTAACGAAAATTTTTCTATAGAAAAATTTTTTTAACGAAAATTTTTCTATAGAAAAATTTTTTTAACGAAAATTTTTCTATAGAAAAATTTTTTTAACGATAATTTTTCTATAGAAAAATTTTTTTAACGAAAATTTTTCTATAGAAACATTTTTTTAACGAAAATTTTTCTATAGAAACATTTTTTTAACGAAAATTTTTCTATAGAAACATTTTTTTAACGAAAATTTTTCTATAGAAAAATTTTTTTAACGAAAATTTTTCTATGGAAAAATTTTTTTAACGAAAATTTTTCTATGGAAAAATTTTTTTAACGAAAATTTTTTTCGTTAAAAAAATTTTTCTATAGAAAAATTTTTTTAACGAAAATTTTTTTTAAAGAAAATTTTAAGAAAATTCCCTTAAGTTTTTTATTTCTTCTTAATTTATTAACACTAAAATTCTTATTTAAGTCTTTCTATATTCATTTACAAAATCCACCAAAAATTTTTTAGAATTTTTTTTTTTTTATTGAAAAATTTTCTATAGAATTTTTTTTTTTCAAAATTTTTTTTGCAAAAATTTTTCTATGGAAAAACTTTTTATCAAAATTTTTTTAAAGCAAATTTTAAGAAAATTCCCTTGAGTTTTTTATTTTTTCTTAGTTTATTAACACTAACATTTTTATTTAAATCTTTCTATAGAAAAATTTTTTAGAATTTTTTTTTATTGAAAAATTTTCTATAGAAATTTTTTTTTCAAAATTTTTTTTTGCAAAAATTTTTCTATGGAAAAACTTTTTATCAAAATTTTTTTTAAAGAAAATTTTAAGAAAATTCCCTTGAGTTTTTTATTTCTTCTTAATTTATTAACACTAAAATTCTTATTTAAATCTTTCTATATTCATTTACAAAATCCACCAAAAATATCCTCTTCCTTGAGGCCATGCTCCGCCAAATGTTGAGCGGACCAGTTATCAATCTTTTCAATTAACTCAGGTGTAAGTTCATCTTTAAAGCAACCCACAATGCCGCGTCTCATGAATCTGAAAAGATAGGAAATTTTAGTATTTATTATCTCTCCCGATTTTAGAAATTTATGCAAAAATACTCACTCAAAGCCTTCCTTGACATAAGGACAGGCATCTCTAAAAAAATAGGTTAGATTTGTATTTTTGTTGCCTAGAATTAGGGAGAATTGAAATTTTTGCTTTCGAAAATAAGAAATATTGAGACGTTTGGCAGTTTCGTACTAGATTAAAGAAATTGTGTTAAAATTTTCTTTAATCTAGTACTAAACTGTTTTGGGAATACTCAGCCATTCGACAATTTTGTAGTAGTTTAAAGAAAATATATTCATATTTTCTTTAGTCTAGTGCAAAATTGGCCCAATTATGGCACTCGAAGTCGTTTCTTTGACTTAGTACTAGATTAAAGAAAACATCAAAACATTAATCTAGTACTAACTATCGTCGACGAAGATAAGATCTCGACAATCGTGCAAAGGCTGATTGAAATATTAAGACTTTCAACAGTTTTGTTCTAGATTAAAGAAATTGTGTTAATGTTTTCATTAATCTAGTACTAAAATGTCATAGGAACATTCAGTCATTCGACAGATTCATACTAGATTTAAGAAAATGTGATGAAGTTTTGTCTTATATAGCACTTCACAATCATAGGAATATTCAGAATTTCGACAGTTTCGTACTAGATTAAAGAAACTGTGTTAATATTTTCTTTAATCTAGTACAAAAACTTATTGAATATTTTACCTTTCATGTTCTCGAAAGACAAATGCCTTAAGAGTTCCGACATTTCTTCTTGACTCAACTCAGGGGTGCCGAAAAATTTCGAAAGTCTTCTTAAAACTGACTCAAGATCGCAAATCATTTCTTCGTAGGTTACAAAGAATATAAAGGGCTCATGACGCATTTTCCAAAAGTCGACCAAATGAGACCAGAAATTTGTATATAAGATTTCATTGTTGAGGAAATCATCAACAAAATCCGGTAAATTATTACCATTCCAAAAACCCAGTTTCAGGAGGAAATGATAACAGGAGACAATAACGTCCTTAACATTGCGGGCCACATAGATGATCTGGTTAAAGGGAGAAGTTGAAATTGTATATCAATTTCATGAAAGATATACCAGGAACTAATTTTATCAAATTCATCAAACCTTTGGCTTCTTTTCCCAAATTTGCTGGGGCAATAGATGTGGGGGTAAATGAGATTTAATGACTCGAGGACTGGGGGTAATTTTCAATAGTTCTACATGACTTGGCACAAAATCGGCTATACAGTGATATCTGAATATAACAAATCAATATAAAACAAAATTTTCCAATAAGTATTTTACCGAAATCTCGAAATTTATTACTCACTCCAAATAGGGACTCCGGACCATAACTGGCGACCCTTTAGACTTCTCATAGTTCAAATTATTCAGTAATAACCAGGTACATTCCTGCATCCAGGTTGTGCCACTTTTCATATAGGTCGAGACAAAGACATCATCTTGACGTACTTCAAAATCTAGTACTTCATGAGACAGTCCCTCAAAACGCTCCGTAAATGTATAAAAACACTCTGACCAGTTTTTCTTTAAAGGTACATTTTTACCCTCAGCTGCATATTTTTTCAAAGGAATTGTTGAACGCAACTGGGAGGCTAAGCTATTATGTTCCACGGACTTTAACATTTTTTAGAATTTTTCTGTAAACTTTTCTGTTTGATAGTTCAAACTCTACTAAATTTGTGATCTTTACAAAAGAAATTATAAAGAATTGAAAAGTTACATGTTTTGGGGGTTAATCGTTACAATGAGATAAGACTTTTTGTAACCTAAATTTAGAATGATTTAAAATTTGGTAAATATTTATTTTTACTACAGGGTGACCGATAGAAGCAGCAGCAAAAAATATTTAGATTTACTGAAAATGGAAAATTTTCAAAAATTTTCAACAAAACAATTTTTTCCATAGAAAAATTTTTGTTAAAAATATTTTTCTATAGAAAAATTTTTGATAAAAAAATTTTTCTAAAGAAAAAAAGAGAACAAATTTCGAAAAAAAAAAATTTCTATAAAAAAATTTTCTATAGAAAATTATTCTATAGTAAAGAAAATTATAAAAAATTATTAATAGAAAAAAAATTCTTTTGAAAAATTTTAGTAAGAAAAATTTTTCTATAAAAAAATGTTCCTAAATTTTTATATAGAAAATTTTTCGATCGAAAATTTTCTATAGAAAATTATTCTATAGTAAAAAAATGATTCTATAGAAAAATTTTTAATAGAAAAAAAATTTTTTTTTAAAATTTTAGTTAGAAAAATTTTTCTATATAAATTTTTATATAGAAAATTTTTCGATCGACAATTTTCAAAAAAATTTTCGAAAAAATTTTTTCCATAGAAACATTTTCGATAATTAAATTTTTCTACAAAAAATTTTCGATAAAAAAATTTTTCTACAGATAAATTGTCGATAAAACAATTTCTATAGAAAAATTTAGAAAAAAAATCGATAAAAAAATTAATATAGAAATATTTTTCTATAGAAAAATTTTCAGTAAAAAAAAAAATTCTATAGAAAAATTTTCGTTAGAAAAATTTTTCTATAGAAAAATTTGGTAAATATTTATTTTTACTACAGGGTGACCGATAGAAGCAGCAGCAACAAATATTTAAATTTACTGAAAATGGAAAATTTTCAAAAATTTTCAACAAAACAATTTTTTCCATAGAAAAATTTTTGTTAAAAATATTTTTCTATAGAAAAATTTTTGATAAAAAAATTTTTCTAAAGAAAAAAAGAGAACAAATTTCGAAAAAAAAATGTTCTATAAAAAAATTTTCTATAGAAAATTATTCTATAGTAAAGAAAATTATAGAAAATTATTAATAGAAAAAAAATTCTTTTGAAAAATTTTAGTTAGAAAAATTTTTCTATAAAAAAATGTTCCTAAATTTTTATATAGAAAATTTTTCGATCGAAAATTTTCTATAGAAAATTATTCTATAGTAAAAAAATGTTTCTATAGAAAAATTTTTAATAGAAAAAAAATTTTTTTTAAAAATTTTAGTTAGAAAAATTTTTCTATATAAATTTTTATATAGAAAATTTTTCGATCGACAATTTTCAAATAAAATTTTCGAAAAAATTTTTTCCATAGAAACATTTTCGATAAATAAATTTTTCTACAAAAAAATTTTCGTTACAAAAATTTTCATTAGAAAAATTTTTCTATAGAAAAATTTTCTAACGAAAATGTTTCTATAGAAAAATTTTTGTTAGAAAAATTTTCATTAGAAAAATTTTTCTATAGAAAAATTTTTTTCTATAGAAAAATTTTCTTTAGAAAAATTTTTCTATAGAAAAATTTTCGTTAGAAAAATTTTTCTATAGAAAAATTTTTTTCTATAGAAAAATTTTCTTTAGAAAAATTTTTCTTTAGAAAAATTTTCGTTAGAAAAATTTTTCTTAAAAAAAATTTTCGTTAGAAAAATTTTTCTTTAGAAAAATTTTCGTTAGAATAATTTCTCTTTAGAAAAATTTTCTGTAGAAAAATTTTTCTTTAGAAAAATTTTCGTTAGAAAAATGTTTCTTTAGAAAAATTTTCGTTAGAAAAATTTTTCTTTAGAAAAATTTTCGTTTCAAAAATTTTTCTTTAGAAAAATTTTTCTTTAGAAAAATTTTTTCTTTGGAAAAATTTTCGTTAGAAAAATTTTTCTATAGAAAAATTTTTTCTTTGGCAAAATTTTCGCTAGAAAAATTTTTCTTTAGAAAAATTTTTGTTAGAAAAATTTTCCTATAGAAAAATTTTCGTTAGAGAACTTTTTCTATAGTAAAATTTTCGTTAGAAACATTTTTTTCTATAGAAAAATTTTCTTTAGAAATTTTCGTTAGAAAAATTTTTCTATAGAAAAATTTTTCTAACGAAAATTTTTCTATAGAAAAATTTTTCTAACGAAAATTTTTCTATAGAAAAATTCTTCTAACGAAAATTTTTCTATAGAAAAAGTTTTCTAACGAAAATTTTTCTATAGAAAAAGTTTTCTAACGAAAATTTTTCTATAGAAAAAGTTTTCTAACGAAAATTTTTCTATAGAAAAAGTTTTCTAACGAAAATTTTTCTATAGAAAAATTTTTCTAACGAAAATTTTTCTATAGAAAAATTTTTCTAACGAAAATTTTTCTGTAGAAAAAATTTTCTAACGAAAATTTTTCTATAGAAAAATTTTTCTAACGAAAATTTCTAAAGAAAATTTTTCTATAGAAAAAAATGTTTCTAACGAAAATTTTACTATAGAAAAAGTTCTCTAACGAAAATTTTTCTATAGGAAAATTTTTCTAGCAAAAATTTTTCTAAAGAAAAATTTTTCTAGCGAAAATTTTTCCAAAGAAAAAATTTTTCTAAAGAAAAATTTTTCTAACGAAAATTTTTCCAAAGAAAAAATTTTTCTAAAGAAAAATTTTTCTAAAGAAAAATTTTCGTTAGAAAAATTTTTCTATAGAAAAATTTTCGTTAGAAAAATTTTTCTATAGAAAAATTTTCGTTAGAAAAATTTTTCTATAGAAAAATTTTCGTTAGAAAAATTTTTCTATAGAAAAATTTTCGTTAGAAAAATTTTTCTATAGAAAAATTTTCGTTAGAAAAATTTTTCTATAGAAAAATTTTCGTTAGAAAAATTTTCTATAGAAAAATTTTCGTTAGAAAAATTTTTCTATAGAAAAATTTTCGTTAGAAAAATTTTTCTATAGAAAAATTTTCGTTAGAAAAATTTTTCTATAGAAAAATTTTCGTTAGAAAAATTTTTCTATAGAAAAATTTTCGTTAGAAAATTTTTTTTTAGAAAGATATTCGTTAGAAAAAATTATCTTTAGAAAGATATTCGTTAGAAAATTTTTTTTAGAAAAATTTTCGTTAGAAAAATTTGCGTTAGAAAAATTTTTCTATTTCTATAGAAATTTTTTATCTGTAGAAAATTTTTTTTATCGAAATTTTTTTGTAGAAAAATTTATTTATCCAAAATTTTTCTATATCATATTTTAGTATACCAATAGGCTTAGATTCACTTTCTGAGTCGATTTAGTGATGTCCGTCCGTCCGTCTGGCTGGCTGGACCCCCATGTAAACCTTGTAATCAAACTACAGGTCGCAATTCTAAAGATAATTCGATTAAATTTGGCACAGACCATTTTTTTGATAATGGGACCATGGCTATTGAAATTCGTCAAAATCGGTCCATTATTTATGGTACCTCCCATAGGTCTCACTTCCCGGAATTGATATATTGGACACAAAAATCAATATTTTTCATGAAATTTAAAACAAATGCTGCCTATGTAAACTTAAACCCCGTACCAAATTTCGTTGAAATCGGTCCACATTTGGCCATAGCTCCCATACAAACTTTTTTCTCCAAACACACTAAATTAGACAAAATTCACTAAAAAGCTCGTAAATCCGAAGATAATGAGAATTTTAAGTTTATTTTTTGCATACATAATTTTTGTAGCAACTGTTATCAATTTGTTAGATTTCGAGATAATCGGTTTACATTTGACCCTAGCTCTTATATAAGTCCAAATGGCGGAAACAGCTTAAATGTATAAATTTTGAGAATATATTTGTATGATGGCAAAATTTAGCAAATATTTGTCTTTATACAGGAAAAAGAACAAATTTGAACTTAGTGGTGAAGGGCATGGTATGGTCAGGCTTGACCGACTATAGCACTTTCTTACTTGTTTTTTTATTTTATTTAGTTCTTAAAATCTTCCAAAAATATCTTCTAGTTTCATATCGAATTTTTCCAAATTTTCCTTGGTCCATTGATCTAATTTCTTTTGAGTTATGGGAGAAAGCTCATCTTTATAAGATCCTACAATGCCACGGCGCATAAATCTGCAAAATTTTTTATTTGTTAAATAAAATATTATTTGGTAAATTTTTGTATTTATTTCAAACTCACTCGAAATCTTTAAGCACATCGGGGCTACCATGACCGGCTTTAATATTAGAGGTGGGATTGACTCTCTGGTTGGCTGGGGAGTAAAGCTTTTGTTTGAGCTTTTTCTTAGGAAGATTTGATAGTATATACTCACCCTTCATATTCTCAAATGACAAATGATCTTCCAGCTTTGCTAATTGCTCAGATGTAAGTTCAGGTTTTCCCAGAAATTCATTAAGTTTTATCAAAACTTCTCTTAGATTTCTGGTCATAGCTTCGTATGTGGTAAAGAATATGTTTTTCTCTGATCTCAGACGCCAAAAGTCCATTAAATGCTCCCAATAGGGCGAATACATTATATCGTTATTTATCAGATCTTCTACGAATTCATCTATTTGGCCATGCCAAGTACCCAAGCCACGATGAAAGTGAAAGTAGGAGACAGCCATGTCTTTGGGATTGCGAGCACAATAGATGATCTATAAAGAGTTGAAAGGGTTAAACTTGAAATACTGACGATCATTAGGAAATAATGCAGTTAACCTTTGACTTTTTCTCCCATATCTGTTTCGGTATTAAATGGGCGGGTAAATGGGTTTTCAAGAGTCTAGGTGAGGGGACTTCCCTTGCCAATTCTATGGTATTATTGGCTATATTTGTATACAAAGTAGTTAAACTAGAGAAATAGATTATTTAGTTTTAATTCAAAATAATTTTGTCTTTGTAACTTACTCCATAAAAACACTGCGATAAGGCAAATCTTCTGCATTGGCCTTATCATAATCCAAATTATTCATTATCAACCAAGCGGCTTCTTGTATCCAAGTTGTGCCACATTTGGGAAAGGTCACCACATAAACATCATCCGCTTTGACCTCAAACTCATATAATCTTCTAAAAAGCTCTTCACTTACGGGCAGGGAACACCAGCGCTGCAGCCAGTTTTCTCCCTCTAAAGGTATGTTACATCCACTGGCGGCTATTTCTACAAAAGGTCTTTGTTTTTGTCTTTTCTTGATATTGTCCGAGGTACGTGATCGCACTGTAAACATTTTTACGCAACTGAACTTTTAGAGAAGTGCATCAGAGGAATGTCATGGAGAATGAGTGCATATTAATCAGAATTATTTGCATAAAAGCTTTTAGTAAGCCAAAGCTTTTTGTTCAAAAGCTCACTCTTAATTCTTAAATTGCACTCAAATTTTGCAACTTGAAACTTTTTGTACTCAACATTAATATATAAGAAATACATACATTATTTGGTTAAGGCAACTAAAAAATACCCTACACCACCGTTCATAATGCATCAAGTGGTAATCTTCTAAATATATATATATATATATATATATATATATATATATATATATATATATATATATATATATATATATATATATATCTTCTAAACTTTTAGCCTAATCGCCTTAAAATATATAAATGAATTGTTAAGGAGGACCTGGGCCTTCTGAATTTCGGATTTATGGTTACACTGTGCTTATACAGGGCGAATTATTAAGCGTCAAAGTAGAACACCTTAGAAGTAAAAAAGCTTTCAAACCGCGAAGCTCTTTTAATTATTGTCCAATTTGATCGATTTTTAATATTTTGGAACGACCTTACAGAAACGAAGAAAAAACATGATCACTTCACTATAACAACTATTATGGGTTTTAAGTTATTTCATTTCAAAAATCAAAAAACTCATTTTTTTCCTCGATTTTTTTTAGTTTTTGACCGATTGTGCTTTCGATAATAAATCGATAATTTTTTGAAAAATACCAAGATATAGTCAATAGAACATAAAACTAAGAAAACCATTTTAAAATATCTTGAACCATTTTGTATTGAAAAATTTTCAAAGTCAAAAATTTTTTGCTAATTAAAAACAAAAGTGAGTTTTTTTCTCAAAAAGATGCTATCAGTTTTTCACTTTTGACTAAGAAGTTTTCTATTGAAATTTATATTTCATTATATATTCGTAAAAAAGGGTTCTAGAATGATTTTAAACCAAACTTTAAGTCAGTACGACATACACTCTACGTGCAGCATTGATCGAAATTTGTGTAATTTTAAAGAAAATTTTTGTGTTTTCGAAGATATAACAAAAAAGTCAAGCCGATTTTGCAATATTCTGAAATGCAGTTTTAAAGCCCCGTATATTCTCTTTAGATTTCAAAAACAAAAAGTGCTTTGAATTCTTAAATGAATCCAAAATATATGATTTTATCAAAAATGGCAAATTTCCATACTCCATAATTTCAATTGCCAAAAGAGGTCAATTGAGTTAAATTTTTTTTAAATATTTAAATTGTTTTAGATAAACAATAAAATAGACTTTATTTCTGCAAAAACTCATTTATATACCAAGAACAGTTTTTCCGAAATTTAAAGTCAAATTTCAAAATGATTTCGAAAAAACTACACTTTTTAGTTTTTTTTGTACATTTTTCCCCTAAATGTTCAAGAATTTTTTGAATATTATTAAAAAATGAATAGTTTAGTAATTTAGACATGCTTAGCTTTTCACTGATATATTAAACATGTATAAAAGTTATTGACAATAGCTACAATTTTGCATTAAAAACACACGACTCAAGTTAAAAAGAAAATAATTGCAAACATTGATTTTCTTGTTTCTAACTTTTTAGTAGATTTTTCCCAGAAGCCTTTAAGGTCTTTTTTAAGCCACAAAAAAACTAAAAAGTAAAGTTTTTAAAAAACCATTTTCAAATTTTGATTTTAGAAATTTTCAATACCAAGCGAAAATTTTCAACACCCAGAAAGTCTGCTAGATTAAAGCCTTTAGATATAAGCCCTTAAACCGAAATTTAGGTACAAATCGTTACCGGCTTTTAAAAGCAATACAATTTCTTCTGTTCAAACTCATCCGTTCGTAATGAAAATAGTGACTAGATTCATATGGAAGCTATAGGTTAATGTGGACCGATTCCGGTAAAACTAAAAATTCTCACTAATAGTCATATAATATTTGTCTACTAAATTTTATGATAAAAGCTATTATATTTCGATATATTTTGGCATTTACGTGGATTTCGGAAGTGATGTTTATATGGGAGCTATGGTTAAATGTGGACCGATATCCATAAAATTATATTTAGGAATTGACATTCATAAAAAAACTTCTCTATACTAAAATTTATCGTCATAGCTATTATAATTTTATGGTTATCAGCATTTAAGCGGTTTCTTGCGGCGGAGTTATATGGTAGCTATGGTCAAATGTGAACCGATTTCCGAGAAATTTTATATGCTGTCTTAAAGTTGTACAAAACATCTCAGTACTAGATTCTATTATCATAGCTATTATATTTTTATATATATCAGCATTTAAGTGCTTTCCTGGAGAGAAATTATATGGGAGCTATAGTCAAATGTGGACCAATATTTGCAATATTTGAAGCATTGACTGTTAACAATATAAAACTTCTTTATGCAAAATTGAATGGCAGTGGATATTATAGTTTGTTATTTATTAGCATTTAAGTGAATTTCGGAAGTGATGTTTATATGGGAGCTATAGTTAAATGTGAACCGATTTCCATAAAATTAGACATGCTTATTGGCATTCATGAAAAACTTATCTATACTAAAATTTATCGTCATAGCTATTATAATTTAATAGTTATCAGCATTTAAGCAGTTTCTGGTAGCGGAGTTATATGGGAGCAATGGTCAAATGTGAACCGATTTCCGAGAAATTTTATATGCTGACTTAGAGTTGTACAAAACATCGCAGTACTAGATTCTGTTATCATAGCTATGATATTTTCATATATATATCAACATTTAAGTGCTTTCCTGGGGAGAAATTATATGGGAGCTATGGTCAAATGTGGACCAATAGTTGCAATATTTGAAGCATTGACTGTTAACAATATAAAACTTCTTTATGCAAAATTGAATGGCAGTGGATATTATAGTTTGTTATTTATTAGCATTTAAGTGAATTTCGGAAGTGATGTTTATATGGGAGCTATAGTTAAATGTGAACCGATTTCCATAAAATTAGACATGCTTATTGGCATTCATGAAAAACTTATCTATACTAAAATTTATCGTCATAGCTATTATAATTTAATAGTTATCAGCATTTAAGCAGTTTCTGGTAGCGGAGTTATATGGTAGCTATGGTCAAATGTGAACCGATTTCCGAGAAATTTTATATGCTGACTTATAATTGTACAAAACATCTCAGTACTAGATTCTATTATCATAGCTATGATATTTTCATATATATCAGCATTTAAGTGCTTTCCCGAGGAGAAATTATATGGGAGCTATGGTCAAATGTGGACCAATAGTCCCAATATTTAAAGCAATGGCCGGTAATGACATAAAACTTCTTTATGCAAAATTGAAAGGCAATGGATGTTATAGTTTGTTAATTATTAGCATTTAAGTGGATTCCAGAAGTGATGTTTATATGGAAGCTAGGGCTAAATATGAACCGATTTCCATAAAATTGTATCTAATAATAGACATTTTTAAAAAAACTTCTCTATACTAAAATTTATCATCATAGCTATTATAATTTTATAGTTATAAGCATTTAAGTATTTTCTAGTGGCGAAGTTATATGGGAGCAATGGTCAAATGTGAACCGATTCTCATAAAATTTTGAATGTTCACTTATAGTAGTAAAAAACATCACTTCTACTTTGTGTTGTCATAGCTTTTATATTTTCATATATATCAGCATTTAAGAGCTTTCCTGGGTATCATACAATTTTATACAATGACTTGTTTTCACATAAAAATTCATTGTACCAAATTGAATGGTCATGGCTATTTTAGTTTGATAGTCATTAGCATTTAAGTGGTTTCCCGGAGTTGGGTTTATATGGAAGCTATGGTTATATATAGAACGATTTTTGTAAAATTATATATATTGAGTGATAATCATATAAAACTTTTCTATGTGAAATTTTATCGTCATAGCTTTGATAGTTCGATATTTATTAGCATTTAAGTAGCTTCTAGCCGTGGAGTTATATAAGAGCATTGGTCAAATGTGAACCGATACTAATGAAATTTTAGCTGCTGGAGTTGAACCAAAACTTAACTGGAACTAAATTCAAACATTTTATTTTTAAATTAACCATTAGTAGTAATAATCTTATTATGGTCACAATCTTAATATAAAAACTCATAATCTTTTTTATTATAAGCCTCGTAAATATTAAATTTTTCTTAGCCTTAATGAGAAATCATCAAGTTTTATTGACCATTTGATGATGATGACAAACGACTAAAGTAAAACTATAAATTTATGCTTATCACACGTTATAAGAGCCTTAAACTCCCCCCAACTAAAGAAATTTTACTACAACCCCAACTCCGGACTTAGACTAGTTAAGAACCCTTAATTATTTTTGTTCAACAAGAACTTTTCCTAATACCAAAAGTTCATTGTCTTTTGCAAGCCTTAGCAAAAATTGAGGAAAAAATTACTTTAATTTCTATTGATTTTCATAAAAATTTCTTAAAGTTCAAGTTTCTTTCAACCCCCAAAAAGAAAGAAAATTTGAGAAAATTTAAAGATTTACATCCTGATTAAATTGATGATGTTTGATGACTTTTGAGGTGATTACAATGGATTTAACCATGGGCCTTCCCCCCGCCTATATGGTTATGTTCTCAGTTTAGAGAAATTTAGTACCCAAAAGATTGGTGCTACTACTTAGTTTGACCACTTGCTGTTCAAACAATCAAACTTAAACTTCTAATCATTGTAGGAATCAAAGAAGAAGTTGGGGGTTACCCCACTCCACCTTTAACATTCTCTACCCAACTCTCAGGCTTCTTAATCACAAACAATTCCTCTAAGACCACATATGGTCTTTAGCAATAAATACTTTCATTCATATGAGTTTTAGTTGGGAAAACCTACCCAGGTCATTATATGCATTTCAACATCCATCAATACGCCTTAAAGTATGTTGTACGTTCTTGTATTTAAGTGAAATAATGAGAGTCATTCCTTGCAGCAGGAAGTGTTTCTTTTGTTGTTTCTTTTTTTACTCTTTAGAGTAAAAGTGTTGTTAAATTATAATCGAAAGCTGTCGATGATGATGATGATGAGGAAGTTTGCCATTGCACCCATGTTTTTGGCTACCCCACTCTCTCTCTCTCTATCTCTTTCTATCTCTATCATCCTTAACCTTACTCTTTCTCACACTAAATGTGTGGCATCCACGTGTGGCTGATGATGTTTGTTCTTTACACAATTCAACCATGAAGTGTATGTTTTTGGGTTATCGTGAGGTTATCGATTAGAAGTTGGAGTTGTTTGAATATTGGGGAGGATGTTAGAACAAATGTTAATTAAAAATTTTAATAGAAAAAAAAAATCTTTACCAGTTTTTAACTTCTTTAGTGATTTTGTTTGTATTTTGTAGACCACACAGATTTTAATTTGATGAAGTCAAATGATTAGTCAAGGAGTTTTTATTTTGGGGAAGATGTTTAGTTGTTCTATATAGTTTATCTTTACCGTTGTTGCATGCAACCTTAAAAAATAATGTATCTGTCTGTCTGTTTGTCTGTCTGTCTGTCTGTCTGTCTGTTTGTACGAAAGCGCCTTAAGAAAAGAGCTAGAGGGAAAAAAATTTTCTAAAAAAAGTTGTGTACTGAAAACGGGCGAAATCGGTTCACATCTAGTAAGAGCTCCCATATAACCCCTCCCCGGGAATCTCATTAATGCTGATAAATTACCTGCAATTGTAATGAGTATCGTCTGTTGAAAAGATCTTCGAAATTCCAAGAACTGTGAAGTACTAAATCGGCTTCAACGAATGGCTACGAATGTATTACGAGTGCGCTCCCATCTGTTGCATTAAATGTAATTCTGCATTTGCTGCCTCTAGAAATAGTTGGCAATAGTTGACTGCTAGAATTTCTGCAGTGGAACTGAAGGTGCTGTGACATTGGTCAAACAATAGCTGTGGTCAAAGCATAATCCTTACTACGATTCCTGACATACGGGGGGAGCACTGATTACACTTTGGCCGAAAAATTGTTTGATAAGAAGTACCATAACCTCATACCAGACAGAGATGCATGGAACGGTAGAACACCTGGTAAAAGGCAGTTTGTAGAATTCTATACTGATGGCTGGAGGGTTTTATCGTCTAATCCAAATCTGTAGGCCTATTTATTTATATCATGAAGACTACCTGATCTTTATAGCCGTTCAGTATAAACCTCATATGAGTGCCGAGCCACAGGAATACTACTGAGAATTGCAGAGCAGCTTGCAAGACTAGGGACTACCTTACCGATTCCAGCCGAACTGGAGTCCATGCGTATGCCTCTAGCCACTTGCACGCTTCTACTGCGAGAGAGATCTAACTTTTTAGCAAATAATAGGTGGGCATCTATCAATTGCTGTATTCACTCCAAACAGATCAGGCCCTGTTTGTATAGGCAACGCTCTCACAGATTGCTGTCATTATCAAGTCGCGATGTCTCATTGCTCGTGTCCGCTATAACCGGATACTGTTTGATTGGAAGACATGCAATTAGGCTGAAAGTTAGCACCAATGACCTTTGCACAAGCTGTGGAGATGAGTGGGAGACTGAATTGATAAAACATCTTCTATGCACTTGCCCTGCCCTAGCGAACAGTTGGGGATTAATTTTGGGGTCACTCTTCTTAAGAGACCTAGACAAACTGACTGGTATTGATATCCGCCGACTTAAGAGCTTTTTAAAGCTCTCGAGATGGTTCAACAGACAAAACTAATGATATGTCATTTTACTAGCTTCCGTGGTATCACAATGGACTTCGTGGTCTAAGTGAGTCTGTGTTGTTTTTTTAAATGCCACTTTAACCTAATCTAGCCTGCATGTCCCGCTACACACTCAGACGTGTTCTCACCTTAGCTGCAACAAGGTTATGATGGGTGTCCATATTGGCTCCTCGAATTGTTCGAACATCCAATACACTCGATGAGTGTCTTCCGTCAACTATAATAAAGTCTACCTGATTTTTTGTAATTTAATCTAGAGACACCTGCTTTGTGGATTTAAAGGTGTCTATACCTGATATTGCTCACTACCACACTGCAAATCCCTTATATATGGTGGCCGAATCGCATATGAAATGAAGATCTACTAAACGATTCAAGCCAAATCCCTGCTTCTATAGTGGTGTGTCAACGGAAATGGCGGTGGATAGGCCACATAGCGCGAGAAGCGCTTCGTTGGAATTCACAAGGTAGCGCCCGTCGTGTTGTTGCAGCTGCTTGAATATGGAGAAGGTCAATTGGTGCGGAGATACAAGCAGCAGACTATTTATGGAATAATGTATGCCTAACATCTCGCAATGGAGTTCGATATAAAAGGAAGGTTGAGGCCCTATGCTTCAATGGGAGTCAAGGATAACAGAAGAAAACAAAGAATACTGCGAGTAGCCACAAAGAAGATCAGCCTCAAAACATTGTCCAATGTTACGTTGTGAATTCGGAATTTATCAACAATGAGCTCAAAGCAACTTTCCCGCCTAATCTTTGCGTTAAAATCACCCAGAATAATTTTGACGTCATGACTGAGGCAGTTATCGTATACTCCTGTGTGAGAGCGTGAGCACAAGTTACGTTCAGATGTAAGTACTTGCTTTGACTCGTATTGTCGCTAACCTTTTTTAAATGGGGGAATCTGGAGATTTCGCATTCTTTAGCTAACTATAAATCCTCAACCAAATTCATGCCCACTCTTACGCCAGCTATAGTACAGGTCACCTTTTGTTGTCGTGGCCACGCCTTTCCCATTCCATCTTACTTCCTGGACAGCAGTCAAATCGCATTAACATTCCTCAAAAACATCCACAACTGCATCAGAGCACTTCCTCTGTAAAGAGTTCGGATGTTCCGGGTGCTGATCCTTAAATCATGGTCGGGTGTTAGTTTAGTCCCAGTTGATACCACGAGGAGGTCATTGCATTAATATTCCTCAAGAACATCCACAACTTGATGAGAGCACTTTCTCTGTAAAGAGTTCGGATGGTCCGGATGCTGATCCATAAATCATGGTCGGATGTAAATGTGGTTTCCCAGTTGTTACCACGAGGAGGTTATCGCATTCATATTCCTCAAGAACATCCACTAATGGATCAGAGCACTTCTTCTAGAAAAATTTCGGAAGATCCGGGCGCTGATCCTTAAATCATGGTCGAATGTAAGTATGGTTTCCCAGCTGATACCATGAGGAGGTCATAGTATTAATATTCCTCAAGAACATCCACTACTGGATCATAGAACTTCCTCTGGAAAGATTTCGGAAGGTACGGATGCTGATTCTTAAATCATGGTCGGGTGTTTGTGTAGTTTCCCAGTTGATACCGCGAGGAGGTCATCGCATTAATATTCTTCAGGAACATCCACAACTGGATCAGAGCACTTCCTCTGTAAAAAGTTCGGAAGATGCGGTTGTTGATCCCTAAATCATGGTCGGGTGTTAGTGTAGCTTCTTACTTGATACCACGAGGAGGTCAGTGTCCTTAGTTAAGTTTAGAATAGACTAAAATAAGTCTGGGCTCACCAAATTAAGGCCAATCAGAACCATTGCTTGGTATCCAACGTCCCCTATATTACACGATCTTTTATATTATATTGAAATTTTTAAGATTCCAAGAAAAAGTTTAAAATCACTTAGAACCACAAACGTTTTCTACGAAAATAATGGGTAGGGATTTGTTAGAATTTGAATATAGAACTTTACGAAGATATTTTCTTGAAGACGAAACTTTATAACCCACTTCATGGAAGATATTTAGAATTTGATATAGCCGATTCTAACATTCCTACTTCTTCTAACTAGCACTTTCCCACTGTCCAAACAACGAATGTCCCAAACTCTTTTAAAATGTTTTATCATTACAACAATTTATTAAGAACATAAGTATTAAAAATGTTGTTCATTTGCCTCCTCATCCAATTAAAAGCATTTTAAAACATCATCTAAGTAAATTAAGGCAATAAATTACTATTAAATTAAGCCTCTTACATTGAAGCTAAGTCACAAAGTCTCCAAGAATTTGAAATTAAAGCCAGAAGAAAAAACTAACATGTTTTAAATAATTTCTAAAATGTTACATATTGATTATCATCATTTGTCAGCAGCTTCTAGAAAATGGGTTTTGAAAAAAATCGGCTTAAATAAAAAATGAAACATTTAACCCTCTTTGGTGGCAGCCACCTTATGATGTTGGTTATGTGCAACATATGTGTGTGGAAGAACAAGATGCAACTAAATGCACAATCACTGTTCCCAGCATGTTGTAAGCACTAATGAACCTTGACTGAGACAAGAACGAGAAAAACGTTTGGAGGAAGATATGGAGGGAAAGCAGACAAATAACAATCAGGTAATGTATGCACATTTTCTAAAACTTTACCTACAATTCAGAGTCTGGGATCAGAGTTGGAAGAGAGTGCAATGAAGAGACAATGAGGTCTATTTGTGGGACTCGAAAGAAATTCTAAGATTCGGAATGATATAAATTTATTTTACTATGGAAACTCGCAATGAATAGAATTCTGGTATCCCTAGAGCTATTCCAAAAACATCTTTTAAAGAGACCTTCTTGTTATAGCGAAATGGGAGGACGAGCTACCCACTTCGCATTATGAACCTACTTCGCTGAAAGTAAGCATTCAACTGACAGGAGTTACAATTCTGTGTGCGCTTCTCATGTATCTATTGTTTTTGAGTGAAGTCAACCTGCTTTGTTGTAAACTTGAATAAATTTAATTGGTCTGATTGCTTTTTCAAACTCATTTTGCCGATGGTATTAAACGAGCGTGTTGTGTTACGAAAATTATGAAAAGTTGTCGGCTCCTGGTAGTAGGAAGTGCCGGCGCCTGACGATAATTTACTTACAGTAAAGACAAACAAGACACAGATGATATGAGTAGCAAGTTTTTGAAAACTCTTAATGATATCCAGAGGTGCTTTATCGCTATTAGGCAATACTCGGATGGTAAATGTCTGATTGAGTTAATTCTGTTTACCAAGAGGTACAAAATCTTACCAATGAAAAGTATCCCTTTGTGGGATACAGAAGAGTTTTACAGAAGATAAGTCTTGATATAATCAAGAACTGGACAGTAACTGAGGAAGTGAGTACCAGTTTTAGAGTTTATTTAAATGCTGACGTAGCCTTTTTTGGAAGTACTGCCAGAGTTTTAACTGTCCTCTTTTTAGCTAAAGAAGTAAGCGTTTCAACAAACTTGTAGCCAAAATGCTTCAAATTCCCAACGGTGGATCGTCAATGCAAAAATGCTTTTCTTTCTGGAGTCATATGCTTAGGGGTATGTTCATAAGAAGAATGGGGGCTGTTTTGGAGTTTCCTTTGTGCTTGGAAGAAGACTGTAGATGATATGGCTAGCGGAAGAATTAGTCTCAACTCAGAGATGAATGTTCAGAAAAGGAAAAAGAGTTATCGTGATGATAAGTCCTGATATAAGCAAGGGCTGGACAGTAACTGAGGAAGTGAGTTTCCATTTTGGCGATTCTTTGTACGCTATTGAGGACTTATTCGGTAGTTCATTACTATTTTTAGCCACAGGAGTAGGGGTTTCCATTTTAGAGGAAGTTCAGCCCTATTTTTAGCTGCACGATTGAAGGTTTCAGCAGACTTCAAACTTCTTTCGGTGGCGTACCGATGCAAAAATACCTTTCTGGCTGGAGTCATCTGCTTAGGCGAATGTTCAGAAGAAGAAGCACTGATTTGGAGTTTTCTTTGTACTTGGAAGAAAACTCTTCAGAGAGGAAGAATTAATCTCAACTCTAGAACTTCTGCAATCAGAAGTAGGAAGGGAACCTGAAGTGGTGTTTGCAGTTCTCTTTTGCGCAGATCGAATTGGATCTAACACAGAAAGTTTGGCCAATGCAGCTGTAGAAGTATCTGAAGTAAAAGCACTTTATTCAGAGGGCCTTCATCCAGCATATCTTCCTTGTACTTGGAAGAGGACTTGTCAGAGAGGAAGAATTAGTCTTAACTCTTCAACTCCTGGAGTGGGAAGAAGGAAGGGAACCTGAACAAATTTTCGTGACTTGCACAAGTTTTCATGACTTGTGCAATGCAGCTTCAGAAGTATTTGGTACAAAGGCACTTCCTTTGTTTTTCATAGATTTTTGAGGCAATTGGTCTTGACTAAGGCTGGTTTAGTCAGGTGCTTCCACCAAACCAACCTTGGCAACAGTAACTAGCAGGCTAGTTTGGATAGAGGCTTCCAAAAAAAATACTACTTCGGAGAAGACGAATTAGTCTTAACTCTTCAATTCCTGGAGTGAGATGCACGAAGATAATCCGAACTTGTTTTCTAGGTTCGCTTTTGCATAGATCGCACTGGATTTGAAATAAGGACTTGGTCAATGCAGCTTTAGAAGTATTTGGAGCGAAGGAACTACCTTCGTTTTCTCATCTTTCTCCCATAGATTTTAGAGGCAATTGATCTAAAGCCTGGCAACTTCCTATATTTTGAGCAAATTCTTGAACTCCGGTAGTGATATGCAGGATGGAAACCCGAACATGTGTTCGAAGTTCACATTGGATTTGAAACAGGTAATTTAATCAATGCATATGGGTCTATCAGGTACGCAATTCTTGAACTCTTGAACTGTGCAAAGGAAGATTAGTGTATTTTCTTAAGATATTAAGAGCAAAAGGCGAAGTGGTATCATATACTTGTCTTATACTAAAGGGAATGCCAACCTCTGGAATTGAAACGCATACCAATGTGGGTTTGTTGCTGTCGAACGGACCTAAATCGAGGAGCAAAGATTCAAAACAGACATATCTTATCTGCAGATCAATATTGGCAGAACTGGAGAGTTCTGCAAGATGGAAAAACAAGGCTTCCAAATATAAGAAACAGACCAATTGAGAAGATAAGTTGGATAGTTCATGGTAGAGCACTCCTCCTAAGTCTTTCTAAAATGGGTGATCCTTCCGGAGATAGAAATTGCACCATCTTGCCTAGATTAGCTTTAAAGCTCATATTGAAGGTCCAACTGGTTAGATTGTACATTGCTTTTTCCTACCTTCTGTTTTAATGCAATAGAATTTGTGGGCTAAGTAAGTCATAATATAACAGACCTAACCTTCAATGGCAAAAGGAGAGGTTGCATTTTGTACCTGCTCCCAAATCAATGTGAACACTGCCAGTTGTCGGATATACGTAAATAATGTATCAATGATTCAAAACGGACAAATCTTATCTGGAATTCAATACTGCCACAACTGAAGAGTTCTGCAAGATGAGAAACAAGGGTTCATCAGGCTGCCTAATATGGGAAACTGAAACCATTTAAGAAGAATGGTTGGATAGTTCTTGTAAGAACACTTCACCTTCATCTTTTAGAAATGGGTTGCCCATCCGAAAATAGAAATAGTACTATCTTTCCTAGAATAGCCTTAAAGCTCCTATGGAACGATATAGAGTTTTTTCAAGGGAATTGCTTTGTTCTTCCAAAGCCCTACATATTTTCCACAATATGATTTAACTCTTTCAAATCCCTGTTCCCTCGCTTTTACCGCTTGCATTTTACCGCCGCATTTTGGGTGTAAAGAACATCAATTTTTTTAACAGTGTTGCCAATGTGATTAATTGTTAACTGAGATTATACCAAGTTTTCTACTCCATCTCCTTCCACTTTATCACTCCTTCTTCTTTTCGAAAACCCAAGCCATAGAACAGCCGCTTATATAAATATGAGTATGAGTTTTTAACTCCATACTTGTACCTCTACACTTTCCACTCTATTACAGTAGTTTTTCTTAATGATAACGAAAAACTGATTTAATATCTAAAGAATGACTTTACGGGGTTTAAAGCTGGAAATGGTAAAAAACGGAGGTGAAACAATAAAAAAGAAATAAGGTGTTGCACTAATTGCCGGCATTGTTGTGTTAAATTGAGATCATTTTTCACACTTAAATGAAGTTTAATAGTAAAGTTTTAGACAATAATAATGGAAAATCTAATACGGTTGGGAAAATTAGTTCAGTTTTTTTTTTTATAAATTAGAGCAATTTGTTCAAATGGAAAGGCATTTAGTTTAGAGAATTTGAGGTTTGAAGTTTAGTTTTATGTATTAAAATAAAGATTGAAATGAGCTGATTTAGTTTAAGACAAATTTTTAAAGTTTTCGAATTCTGGAAGTTCATTCAAGACTTTTTTAAGAAAGGCTCCAAACTTTGTGACATCCGACTACTCTTCGGAAGGTTGACATTTTCGACGCTCGTTCAAGACCTCTTTAAAGGTGCACATCTTAGATGTTCGTTTAAGACCTATTTGAAAATTCTAGAACTCCCATTCTGGCCGCGAATTTCTAGCAGTACCATCCTGCTTCCGGGTGCTCAAAACATTGTTGCATCCGACTACCCTTTAGTTTTAAAGGTTGACTTCTTAGAAGATCTTTTAGGAAACGCTAAAGGTCGCATCATAGATGAAAGATGGGGCTACTAGCATTTCCCAACAGGTCTTATGCCCTCGTCTTCTCCTAAGTGTTTACGTAAAATAAAAAAATATAAAATCTCCCACGAGTTGAAGTAAGGTCATGCCAAAAACCAGAATCTTGACATCTTAGAAGATCGTTTCCAGAACTGTTTTGAAATGCTTAAAGACTCGTCCCCTCCACGTGTTCTCAAAACATTTTAGATATTAATTTATTGGCTTTGAAGGTTGACATCTTGGAACATTGTTTAAGATCTGTTTGGGAATACTGAAAATTCATCCATCAAATCAAGTTAAATGGATTCCTTCGAGTTAAAGTGAGAGATCTCGGAGGAGATCTTATCCTGGCCCGGAGTTGAGATCGCAGCAATCGCATTTTCCGAGACAGATTCCTGCGAGATAGCTGCTGATGTCTAAGTGGCGTCGGTGGTGTTGGAGGAGTAAGGCCGATCCGTTTGAAACAAATCGGTAAGACTCAACTTTTTCACAGGAGCCAGAGACCTCGGAGGGGATCCCGTTTTGACTTGGCTCGGAGTTGAAATTACAGCGGTCACACTCTGCTTCTCAGAATCCGACAACCGCTGAGCCCTGAGTAGCTTCTGTGGAGCAGATGGGCTCAGAGTGATCTGTCTAACTTGACTCAACCCCTGAAGCCATAGATCTTGGAGGAGATCCCGATTGGGCCGGAACTACAGATGAACTAGAGTGACCCCATGTTCCGAATCCGACTTGATCGAGACGTTCACCAGGATCTGGGTGACTCCAGTGGTGTGATGTGAGTGGCGTGAGGTGCCATCACTCCCGTCATTTATAGTCTCTCCTGCTGTTGAGCATCCTCATAAATATCGCTAAGGGTCAGTTCGTCGCTCCTTGTTATGTCCCGTCTAACCCTGATACTGTAGTACAAAATTGTTCTATTCGGCGCAGATGGGGCCGGACCGATCTGTCTGACTTGACAGAATCACTGAAGCTAAAGACCGTAAGAAAATCCCAATTGGGATCTGCCGCAACTAGAGATAACACTGATGTCATATTTCGAATCCGACTCGATCGAGACGTCAGCCAGGATCTGCCCTTTTCATATCCACTTAGTCCGTCATTAAGCCTCTTCTAATGAAATACGTCGTCATTCATGTCACTAAGAGTTAGTTTGTCATCCCTTCCTGCTATGTTCTATCGAATCCTGAAACTTTCATATAAGGCTGTCTTATCTGGCGCAGATGGGGTCAGACCAATCTGTCTGACTTAAATCCACCCCTGAAGCCAAAGATCTTGGAGGAGATCCCGATTAGGATAGGCCGAATCTAGAGATAATAATGACCTCATGTTATAAATCCGACTCGATCGAGACATCAGCCAGAATCTGGGTATCTCTAGTGTTGCTAGATGAATCTAAATCATGCAAAAGCCCCTCCATATCCACTATGTCCATCATTAATAGTCTATCCTGTTGGATTACATCCTCATTCATGTTGTTCAGGGTAAGTTCATCTAGGTCGTCCCTTCCTGCTATGTTCCGTCAAACCCTGAAACTCTCGAATATGATTGTGCTATCTAGCGCAGATGGAGTCAGACTGATCTGTCTGACTCCACTTCACTACTGAAAGATCTTGGAGAAAGATCTTGGAGGGATTCCGATCGGGATCCGCCGGAACTAGAGATAACAGTGACCTCATGTTCCGAATGCGACCCGATCGAGATGTCCGCCAGGATCTGGGTAGTCATTTATAGTCTCTTCTGTTGGATAACGTCCTCAGTTGGTCTAGGTCGTCCCTCCCTGCTATGTTCCGTCGAACCCTCAAACTGTCATATAAGGTTGTCTTATACAGCGCAGATGGGGTTAGACTAATCTGTCTGACTTGACTCCACCACTGAAGCCAAAGATCTTGGAGGAGATCCCGATCGAGATTGGCCGGAATAAGACGTAATAGTGACCTCATGTTCCGAATCCGATCGAGACATACGCCAGGATCTGGGTGGCCTTAGTGGTGTGAAATGAGTCTTGAACATTCAGAAGGCCTCCATCTCCACTAAGTCCGTCATTAATAGTCTCTTTTGTTGGAGTATATCCTCATTATTGTCGCTTGGAGTCAGTTCGTCTAGGTTGTCCATTTCTGTTGTATCCCGTCTAACTCTGAAACTGTCATTCAAGGCTGTCCTATCCCATTTAGTTTTGTTTTTGTTTTTTGATTTGAATACATACGGGGGAAAATAATTCGCCCTCATATTGACGCAGGAATAACAGGACACTGGTGGAGGCGTTAAGTTATCCGACCAGCGCACCGTTGAAACACTGTCTGGCGTTTACTCCCTACTGCGGACCGAAAAACCCTTTCAAGCACCCACTACTACCTGTTTCGTTTACGGGGGATATTTGTTTTAACACTTTCAAAATTTTTTCATATACCTATTTCAAACTCTTTTAATATTATTACAGACCCTTATATATCTTTTAGTACCAACTCCTCTCACTCATGACCTTAATTTCACTTTATATATTATATTTAAAATCCATTCAATTTATTTCCTTCTATTTTAATAAATTGCATCTCTGTTCGGTTTAGTATAAAAATAAATGGTAGTGCTATTAAAAACTTAGTCATGTGTAAATTTAATTCAAAACTTATTTTTAAAAACTAACAACAAAATAAAAAAAGGTGTTCGTCCTCAAACAATATTGACTTACGTGTGTGAGGTGGCACAAACGACTGAGTGACTGACTGAGTGCAAGAGGAAAGAAATTATTGATATCCCCAGGGTGTAATAAAAGTGAGACGTATACCCCCCAAAAAAAAGGAAAAGCAAACAAATAAACTCATGTATATAAGTATAGAGTATGAATACTCGTATATACCCAACGAGAAAAATATAAGGACTTATCCGATTCTTAACATAAGTAGCAAATTTCAATCGTTTGAATCAAAAACAGAAGAGATTTGACACTGGTTCGATCACATAAACTTTAGATGATTGTGGCAAGTTTGATATTTTGGACTACTTACTTAAATTTCCTATATTTACAACCTGTTTAAGTTAAAGGTCAAGCATATTTTAGAATTTCATGCGCTTCGTTCTTGAGCGCATATTATCCAATTTCGTAGGATAAGCTTTGAAAGATTTTCCTTTACTTAGTCTTTCCATCGTTTGCCGTTTTTATTCTAATTTAAGCTTTTTCATGGTAATTATTTTTTCCAGAAGTGAGTTACAAGCCCGACGTCCTAACCCATATTGTTATCTTTCTTATGGGAGAACTCGCGGCACTTGTAAGCTAACTACATTAAGGGATATTAACGTAGTTCCCCGGGTGAAATCAAGAAGTGTTCAGCGTCCACAGTTGAGATATATATCCAAGTGTCACTGGGACTTTGGTCGGTTGACAAACATATTTCGATTGATCTTTGAGACTTTGAGAGACTCAGAATAAATTAGAGAGATCGGTTGAATGTTGTAGTCGTTACAATTTTCAGCCAATTTTAGAGCTGAATAACAACTTCGATCAACCAGTCGAACCTGATATAACAGTTACCTTGGACTGCGACTTCGATAAATTGTATCATTATTATAAAGTCCTCCTAATTGTTGAGGCTACGGAATCTATTATTCGATCGTACTCCAAATGTTATTTCCAAAGAGTTTCCTTCTAAACCGACTTCGATCATGCAATTGCGAATGCTATCTGATGATTCGATTTTAGGCTCTCTCGACTATAGTTATTTGTTATGAATGAAGCGATTGTGGCTGTTTGTTTCGGGTATAGGTGGGAATTATGATCATTGATATTGGAAGTTCATTTGAACCTTAACTTGTTCCTGAAATTTCGTCGGGGAGACTCCTGCAACTGCGGATAGTTCTGGATTATTGTGATTTCGGTCTCGGACATCCAGTGGTTCAGAATATGATTGATTTAGTATTCAGAAGCAAATTATTGATATATTGTTGAGACTTCGGGGTCATAAACTGCTTGAAGGTTGATTCTTCATCTATAAGTTTCTTTGTCACCGACTTCGATCATAGGCAACTGCTGATGATTATTAATAGCGCCATTGACCGTTAGTTTCGGATGTAGAAACTATAATTATTGTGATTTTGTCTTCTGACACACCTGGATGTTAAGAATACGATCGAAGTGCTATCTTCTTTAGAGACTTTGATCTATTAAGTATTTGGAAACAAATAATCGGGGTCATGAACTCCCAGCCTCCGACATTTGGATACGGCAAAATTTGATCTCAAGCAACTGCGATTGGTTGTTTTGGTGATATAGCGACTTTGGCCTTACGGATGCCGAAACTATGTAAATTGCGATTTCGGTCTCTAACATTCGGACATCCGGATCGAAATGTTATCTTTTACAGAGACTAATATAGAGTCTATTAGAGATAGACTTCTGGGTCATGAAGTTTCGGTGTACAAGACTTCGATCTCACGCAACTGCGGTTGGTTGTTAATGATATAGCGACTTTGACCGATAGTTTCGGATGTAGAAACTGTAGTTATTGAGGTTTTGGTCTCTGACATCCGGTTACAAAGAATATGATCGAAGTATTATCTTCTTCAGAGACTTTGATTGTTTAGACTTCGGCGTCATGCACTCGAAGTCCTTGACATTCGGATATAGCAAAATTGGTTGAAAGTTGATTCTTGATCCATTAATATCATTGAACACCGACTTTGGTCTCACGCAACTGCGGTTGGTTGTTGATGATATAGCGACTTTGGCCGATAGTTTCAGATGTGGAAACTATAATTATTGTGATTTCGGTCTCTGACATCCGGACATCCCGTTGTAAAGAATATGATCGAAATGTTATCTTCTTCATAGAATTTGATTGTTTAGACTTCGGGGTCATGAACTCCCATTCCTTGATATTCGGATACGGCAAAATTAGTTGAAGGTTGATTCTTAATCCATAACTTTCATTGAACACCGACTTCGATCTAACGCAACTGCGGTTGGTTGTTGATGATAGAGCGACTTTGGTCGATATTTTCGGATGTAGATACTTTAATTATTGTGATTTCGGTATTAGACATCCGGATTTACGGTTGTAAAGAAGATGATCTATATTTTATCTCTTTCAGAGACTTTGATTGCTTAGACTTCGGGGTCATGAACTCCCGGTCCCTGATATTTGGATATGGCAACATTAGTTGAAGGTTGATTCTTAATTCATAACTTTCATTGAACACCGACTTCGATCTCACGCAACTGCGGTTGGTTGTTGATGATAGAGCAACTTTGGCCGATAGCTTCTGACGAAGAAACTAAAATTGTTGTGATTTCGGTCTCGGACTTCAGGATATTTGGATTTTCAGAATATGATCGAAGTGTTATCTTATACAGAGACTTTGATGTACTACGAATTCGGAAATATCAACATCGATAAAATGTTGAGTCTTAGGGGACATGAAGATTCGGTGTACAAGACTTCGATCTCACGCAACTTAGGTTGATTGTTAATGATAGCGATTTTGGTCGATAGTTTCAGATGAAGAAACTAAAATTGTTGTGATTTCGGTCTCTGACTTCAGAACATCTGGAAGTGTCATATTTTTACAGAGACTTTGGTCTATTTAGTATTCGAAAACAGTTTCTTAGTACAACGACTTCGATCTCACGCAACTGAGGATGTTTGTTAATGATAGCGATTTTGGTCAATAGTTTGGGTATAAAATCGATCTCTGACATCCGAAGTTCGTTTCAGCTTTAACTTGAACAAAGAATTACGTTGAAGAGTTAGTTACCAACAATCGACAAGTTTTTTAGTACAACGACTTCGATCTCAAGCAACTGAGGATGTTTATTGACAATAGAGTCATTGGCTGTTTATTTGGGTATAAATTCGATGCCTGACATCCGGAGTTCGCTTAAAGCTTTAACTTGTACAAAGAATTACTTTAAAGAGTTACCTTCTAAAGAAGCTATGGTTTATTATACGGAGACTCTAACATTCCGACATGATCCAAGTGTTGTTTCCAAAGAAACTTTATTTATTCCGTTTTTGCTGCTAATTTGACTGTACCTGTTACCTTCTTCGGAGACTTTAATCGATTATTTAGGGAACAGCATCTTCGGATATGCTAAATTTCATTGTTTATGCTTTCGACTTAATCAAAGAATCACTTCTGCAGAGATTTCGATCGATTATTAAGATTTCGATCAAAGCGTTTTTCCTTATTTCGGGAGCAACAGCTTCAGAAACCGGAGTAAGGCACTCGTGAATTTCATGGTTTGCTATCCTACGATGTCAGGCTTTATTCTCATGGTTTGTCATGTTGAAACTTTGATTGAAACACCTTCACAGAGATTTCGATCGGTTGTTAAGAACTTGATCTTAACGTTTTTCTTATTTCGGGAGCAACAACTTCAGAAACCGGAATATGGCACTCCCGATTTTCGTGAATAACTATCGTACGATTTCAGGCTCTATTCTCAAGATTTGTTATATTGAAACTTGAATTGAACTTTGACACCTTTACAGAGATTTTGATCGATTGTTAAGAACTTGATCTTAGCGTTTTTCTTATTTCGGGAGCAACAACTTCAGAAACCGGAGTAAGGCACTCCCGAATTTCGTAAATAACTATCGAACGATGTCAGGCTCTATTCTCAAGATTTGTCATGTTGAATATTTAATAGAACTTTGATTGAAACACCTTTACAGAGATTTCGATCGATTGTTAAGAACTTGATCTTAGCGTTTTCTTTATTTCGGGAACAATAACTTCAGAAACCGGAGTAAGCCACTCCCGAATTTCGTGAATAACTATCCTACGATGTCAGGCTCTATTCTCAAGGATTGTAATGTTGAATATTTAATAGAACTTTGATTGAAACACCTTTACAGAGATATCGATCGTTTGCTAAGAACTCGATCTTAGCGTTTTCCCTATTTCGAGAACAACAACTTTAGAAACCGGAGTAAGACAGTCTAGAATTTCATCATTTGCTATTTACGATCTCAGGCTCTATTCTCAAGATTTGTTATATTGAAACTAGAATTGAACTTTGATTGAAAAACCTTTACAGAGATTTCGATCGATTGTTAAGAACTCGATCTTAACGTTTTCCTTATTTCGGGAACAACAACTTTAGAATCTGGTATGTAAGGCAATCGCGAATTTCCTGATTTGCTATCTACGACCTCAGGCTCTAATCTCAAGATTTTTCATGTTAAAACTTTGATTAAACTTTGGCATTAGGGTCTGCCATCTCGTGTTTTCGGAAGGGATGTTTCTGGTACTTCGGATACCCTCGACTATGACTCTCCCTATCTCAATATCCATCAATTAATTCCAGACAGCAGTAAGTTACCTTAGTCGAGAATACTCTCGACTATGTCTCGCGCTATCTCAGCATCCATCAGCTAAATCTGGAAAGCATTAAATTACATTGGTCCAGGACAAAACCCATTTGCAGTTCTGTAGATTTTTCTCATTGGGTTTAAAAAGTTCATATGTATATGTTCTCATATACAAGGATAAAGGGAGTCTGTGGGGTTAGCAATTTCTTCATTAGTAAAAGTGAAATTTCGCAAGAAGAAAGAAAAAGTGAAATTAAGTGAAATTCACCTAAAGCTACAGCAGAGAGACAATGAAAAACTATTTATTTGAATTCGTAGTTGCTTAAAGGTTAAGTTTGTCATTAAAATGTATGAAATGTTCACACGAACTTAAGTGTGATAATGACATCCAACCATTACAAAAGAATGCATTACGTCTGCTTAAAATGACGAGCACAAAGACAAAGTATTTAAGAAGACATTCATGTGAATAAGAGGAGTAGTTTGAAATAGTAGGAAGTTTGGAAAAATGTTGATGATTGTGGATGATGTAGAAGGGAGATGTGTTGGAGCATCAAAGGTTAAGTTTGGGGGGGTTAGGATTTGCAAAATACAATGTAAGACAGGAAATTAAAAGTGTGAAACAATCAGAAAGTTTAATTGAAAATAGTTCCACTTACTTCTCACCCTTACTTCCCTCGAGAAACTACAGCAAAAGACTTGTTAACAAAAAGTTTTTTCTTTCCCTCGACAGGAAGACAAATTAAAGCACTTGTGTTTTTGCTTTAGGAAGAATGGGGAAGGGACCTCGGGTAAATTATTTATTATATTTAAAGATGTTTGACATTTCTTTGCCACCCATAATTGCTTGAAATTTATGTTAAATAGATTAATTAGAAAATGTCTTGTACTTTACTTTAGATTTGAGCATCCCAAAAATGGAATATCTTTCTTGAACATCTCCTCAGCTGCAGCACCTGCATTAGGCTGCAGCCACTAGTTCCTCAAAAACATGTGTGTGTTCCCTTTATATTTCCTATACACAAGATTCCTTTATCTCCTCCCTAGTTTTAAAAACAATTTCTTTAAAAATTAACTTAATTCTTGTTTCTCCTTGTCACATCTAATTTATATTGAACTTGAATATTTTTTATTGGATTTAACTGCATTCGGCCTTGTCGCACATTTTCTTTAATTAGAAAATTATTTATTTTCTTTTTTTGGTTCGGAAGGGCAATAATTAATGTTGAGTGTGCATATTTTAAAGTTTTGTCTCTGACATGTTTTGGGTTCCGCGTTATTTAGTTCGAATATTTATGGCATTTTAAAAATGAATAATTCAAATCTTTTGATGAGGATAAATTGTACACGTGTTGGAGACAACTTTTGAAAAACAGATGTAGAGGTTTAGGGCATAAAGTATTTGAAGGATATATTATTAAGAAAGTATAGAAAATTTTTCTATATGAAAAAATTTCTATCAAAAATTTTTCTATATAAAAAAATTTCTCTAGAAAATTTTTCTATATAAAAAAATTTCTATAGAAAATTTGTCTAAAAGAAAAAAATTCTATAGAAAATTTTTCTATATGAAAAAATTTCTATAGAAAATTTTTGAAAAAAAAATTTATGAAAAAATTTCTCTAGAAAAATTTTCTTTATAAAACAATTTCTATAGAAAATTTTTCTATATAAAAAAATTTCTATAGAAAATTTTTCTATCTGAAAAAATTTCTATAGAAATTTTTATAGACAATTTTTCTAAATGAAAAAATTTCTATAGAAAATTTAAAAAAAAAATTTATGAAAAAATTTTTCTAGAAAAATTATCTTTATAAAACAATTTCTATAGAAAATTTTTCTATATAAAAATATTTCTATAGAAAATTTTTCTATCTGAACAAATTTCTATAGAAAACCTTTCTAAATGAAAAAATTTCTATAGAAATTTTTTTATATAGAAAAATTTCTATAGACAATTTTTCTAAATGAAAAAATTTCTATAGAAAATTTTTCTGAATGAAAAAATTTCTTTAGAAAACTTTTCTATATGAAAAAATTTCTATAGAAATTTTTTTATATAGAAAAATTTCTATAGAAAATTTTTCTATATAAAAAAATTTCTATAGAAAATTTTTCTATATGAAAAAATTACTATAGAAAATTTTTTTATATGAAAAAATTTCTATAGAAAATTTTTCTATATGAAAAAATTTCTATAGAAAATTTTTCTATATGAAAAAATTTCTATGGAAAATTTTTCTATTAATAAAAATTTCTATAGAAAATTTTTGAAAAAAAAAATTATGAAAAAATTTCTCTAGAAAAATTTTTTTTATGAAAAAATTTCTATAGAAAATTTTCTATATAAAAAAATGTCTAGAAAATTTTCTATATGAAAAAATTTCTCTAGAAAATTTTTCTATATAAAAAAATTTCGATAGAAAATTTTTCTATATAAAAAAATTTCTATAGAAAATTTTTCTAAATTAAAAAATTTCTGTAGAAAATTTTTTCAAATGAAAAAAATTCAATAGAAAATTGTTCTATATGAAAAAATTTCTATACAAAATTTTTCTGTATGAAAAAATTTCTATACAAAATTTTTCTATATGAAAAAATTTCTATATGAAAAAATGTCTACAGAAAATTTTTCTATATGAAAAAATATCGATAGAAAATTTTTCTATATGAAAAAATTTCTATAGAAAATTTTTCTATAGAAAATTTTGCTATATGAAAAAATTACTATAAAAAATTTTTCTATATGAAAAAATTTCTATAGAAAATTTTTCTATATGATAAAATTTCTATAGAAAATTTTTCTATATAAAAAAATTTCTATAGAAAATTTTTCTATATGAAAAAATTTCTATTGAAAATTTTTCTAAATTAAAAAATTTCTGTAGATAATTTTTTCAAATGAAAAAATTCAATAGAAAATTGTTCTATATGAAAAAATTTCTCCAGAAAATTTTTCTATAAAAAAAACTTTCTATAGAAAATTTTTCTATATGAAAAAATTTCTAAAGAAAATTTTTCTATATGAAAAAATTTCTATAGAAAATTTTTCTATATGAAAACATTTCTATAGAAAATTTTTCTATATGAAAAAATTTCTTTAGAAAATTTTTCTATATGAAAAAATTTCTATAGAAAATTTTTCTATATGAAAAAATTTCTATAGAAAATTTTTCTATATGAAAAAATTTCTATAGAAAATTTTTCTATATGAAAAAATTTCTAAAGAAAATTTTTCTATATGAAAAAATTTCTATAGAAAATTTTTTTATATAAAAAAATTTCTATAGAAAATTTTTCTATATAAAAAAATTTCTATAGAAAATTTTTCTATATGAAAAAATTTCTATAGAAAATTTTTCTATATGAAAATATTTCTATAGAAAATTTTTCTAAATGAAAAAATTTCTATAGAAAAAATAGAGCTGGGACTTAAAAAGTAATTAGTGTTTCTTATTTGTTAATCTATAATTTTCCAACATAATTCGTAATGATTGTGTTTGTAATATGGGTAATAATTCGAGGTTTTGGATCTGCTTTAAAATAGGGATACACCTCCATAGAAACGCTTCGAGGAATTGGTTGTCCCCACAAAAATTTTTTTGCCCTAGTCAATAAATTGTCTACTGCATTGATAAATAAATGTAATAGACTGGGATCAAGTGCGAATAATTTTTCATTTTTGAATTTATAAAAACTTTAAGATGTTTTTTCTTTACTTATTATCTTTTCTAATTAAACTAATGCTTTTTCTAATTAAAGTATGTTTTATATTATTGGAAAATTATTTCCTTAACACAAAATTTCCCTTTAAATTTATGATTATTTAAAATACTCCAAATAAGGTTAATTTTAAAAAGGAAAGATAAAGACACTACAAAACAACCAACACGTGTAAGACACAAGTCGTTTGAACCACAAAAAAAATCTTTGGTAGAAAAATTATTTTTAAAATAGAACGTAAATTTCAAGAGGCCAAAGTCATTTGAGCGTCGATGACGATGATGCTACTACAAGAATCATTTGTTATCTTTAACGAGGTTTTATTAGCAAAAACTAAAAATGCTATCACCCCTGTCTGAGTCTGGCGATCAGAAAGTAAAATTCAGGCAGTCAAGGAACAAAAAAAGTGAAATAAAAATGTAGTGCAGGCAAATTATGACTAGAGTTAGAGGGGACCAAAAAACCACCTTGCAAATTGAGCCAATAATTAGCAGTCTAAAACGAAAGACAGACTAGAACAATTTCTTTTAGTTGCACTCCACATAAAAATAGTTTCTTTCTTGGCTAGACTCTAGTCGTTATAAGCAAAAACAGCTCTCGAACGCCCTCTGTCTTTACTAAATATAATTTTCCTTAAAAAAAAAATGAAAAACAAAACAAATAGTTTCTCAACTCCTCGAGTCTGGCTGCCAGCCTCATGATAACTCATCATTAATCACAAAATACTTAAACAAGTGAAATTATGAAACTTCATCTACTTCGTGGGGGTATCGTTGACAGTGTTGTCGTTGTTTGCGGAGTCATCATCATAATTAGACAAAAAGACTCATTCTGTTCTTCCCCATTCCCCTTCTAGTTAAGATAATGCATTTTTTTAAATTGGTTACCAGAAAAAAAGTTCCTTAAGTAGATGTTCATTATTTGCCTCCGCTTTCCAAAGCTACGACTGCCTTTTTAATGGTTCTACTGTTTTGTAATGTAGAGCATTGAGTCCCTTTTTTCCTCCGACCCTAGAAAAAGTCATTAAAAAGTTAGTTAAAATCGCCTTTTCCTTTGCCGATTTCAATTGAGCGCATAAGTTTTATTTTAATTGCATTTTGTTGAGAATTTATGATAAAATTTTATTGTGAAAGTGTAAAGTACATACGAAGGTTAGCTTTTTTGTTTTGAGAATGAACATTCCCAGGAGCATCTAAAAAAAATTTTTGAAAAATTTCCTATAAAAAAAGGAAATTTTTAAAAAATATCCTATAGAAAAAGGAAATTTTTAAAAAACTTCCTATAAAAAGAGGAAGTTTTTAAAAAACTTCCTATCAAAAAAGGAAATTTTTAAAAAAATTTTTGAACAATTTCCTATAAAAAAAGGAAATTTTTGAAAAATTTCCTATAAAAAAAGGAAATTTTTGAAAAATTTCCTGTAAAAATAGTAAATTTTTGAAAAACTTCCTTTAAAAAAAGTTAATTTTTTGAAAAATTTTCTATAAAAAAAGGAAATTTTTGAAAAATTTCCTATAAAAAAGGACATTTTTGAAAATTTTCCTATAAAAATAGGAAATTTTTGAAAAAATTCATATAAATAAAGGAAATTTTTGAAAAATTTCTATAAAAACAGAAATTTTTGAAAAATTTCTATAAAAAAAGGAAATTTTTGAAAAATTTCTATAAAAAAAGGAAATTTTTGAAAAATTTCCTTTAAAAAAAGGAAATTTTTGAAAAATTTCCTAAAAAAAAAAAATGAAATTTTTAAAAAATTTCCTATAAAAAAAGAACATTTTTGGAAAATTTCCTATAAAAAAAGGAAATTTTTAAAAAATTTCCTCTAAGAAAAAGGAAATTTTTAAAAAATTTCCTCTAAGAAAAAGGAAATTTTTAAAAAATTTCCTATAAGAAAAAGGAAATTTTTGAAAAATTTCCTATAAGAAAAAGGAAATTTTTGAAAAATTTTATATAAAAAAAGGAAATTTTTGAAAAATTTCCTATTAAAAAAGGAAATTTTTGAAAAATTTCCTATATAAAAAAGAAATTTTTGAAAAATTTCCTATAAAAATAGGAAATTTTTGAAAAACTTCTTATAAAAAAAGTTAATTTTTTGAAAAATTTTCTATAAAAAAAGGAAATTTTTGAAAAATTACCTATAAAAAAGGAAATTTTTGAAAAATTTCCTATAAAAATAGTAAATTTTTGAAAAACTTCCTTTAAAAAAGTTAATTTTTTGAAAAATTTTCTATAAAAAAAGGAAATTTTTGAAAAATTTCCTATAAAAATAGGAAATTTTTGAAAAATTTCCTATAAAAATAGGAAATTTTTGAAAAATTTCCTATAAAAATAGGAAATTTTTGAAAAATTTCCTATAAAAATAGGAAATTTTTGAAAAATTTCCTATAAAAATAGGAAATTTTTGAAAAATTTCCTATAAAAATAGGAAATTTTTGAAAAATTTCCTATAAAAATAGGAAATTTTTGAAAAATTTCCTATAAAAATAGGAAATTTTTGAAAAATTTCCTATAAAAATAGGAAATTTTTGAAAAATTTCCTATAAAAATAGGAAATTTTTGAAAAATTTCCTATAAAAATAGGAAATTTTTGAAAAATTTCCTATAAAAATAGGAAATTTTTGAAAAATTTCCTATAAAAATAGGAAATTTTTGAAAAATTTCCTATAAAAATAGGAAATTTTTGAAAAATTTCCTATAAAAATAGGAAATTTTTGAAAAATTTCCTATAAAAATAGGAAATTTTTGAAAAATTTCCTATAAAAATAGGAAATTTTTGAAAAATTTCCTATAAAAATAGGAAATTTTTGAAAAATTTCCTATAAAAATAGGAAATTTTTGAAAAATTTCCTATAAAAATAGGAAATTTTTGAAAAATTTCCTATAAAAATAGGAAATTTTTGAAAAATTTCCTATAAAAATAGGAAATTTTTGAAAAATTTCCTATAAAAATAGGAAATTTTTGAAAATTTTCCTATAAAAATAGGAAATTTTTTAAAAATTTCCTATAAAAATAGGAAATTTTTGAAAAATTTCCTATAAAAATAGGAAATTTTTGAAAAATTTCCTATAAAAATAGGAAATTTTTGAAAAATTTCCTATAAAAATAGGAAATTTTTGAAAAATTTCCTATAAAAATAGGAAATTTTTGAAAAATTTCCTATAAAAATAGGAAATTTTTGAAAAATTTCCTATAAAAATAGGAAATTTTTGAAAAATTTCCTATAAAAATAGGAAATTTTTGAAAAATTTCCTATAAAAATAGGAAATTTTTGAAAAATTTCCTATAAAAATAGGAAATTTTTGAAAAATTTCCTATAAAAATAGGAAATTTTTGAAAAATTTCCTATAAAAATAGGAAATTTTTGAAAAATTTCCTATAAAAATAGGAAATTTTTGAAAAATTTCCTATAAAAATAGGAAATTTTTGAAAAATTTCCTTTAAAAATAGGAAATTTTTGAAAAATTTCCTATAAAAATAGGAAATTTTTGAAAAATTTCCTATAAAAATAGGAAATTTTTGAAAAATTTCCTATAAAAATAGGAAATTTTTGAAAAATTTCTTATAAAAATAGGAAATTTTTGAAAAATTTCCTGTAAAAATAGGAAATTTTTGAAAAATTTCCTATAAAAATAGGCAACTTTTGAAAAATTTCTTATAAAAATAGGAAATTTTTGAAAAATTTCCTATAAAAATAGGAAATTTTTGAAAAATTTCCTATATAATTAGGAAATTTTTGAAAAATTTCCTATAAAAATAGGAAATTTTTGAAAAATTTCCTATAAAAATAGGAAATTTTTGAAAAATTTCCTATAAAAATAGGAAATTTTTGAAAAATTTCCTATAAAAATAGGAAATTTTTGAAAAATTTCCTATAAAAATAGGAAATTTTTGAAAAATTTCCTATAAAAATAGGAAATTTTTGAAAAATTTCCTATAAAAATAGGCAACTTTTGAAAAATTTCTTATAAAAATAGGAAATTTTTGAAAAATTTGCTGAAATGACTTAATCGAATTCGATTCAAATTATAGCAAATAAAGGCCTCTTAAGAAATAATTGAAAAATTCTCAAAAATAAAAAAATACCCAAATGACAAGCATTATTAAATTTTCGATATTTAAACAATTTTTTATAACAAAGATTTCTTCTAAGCTCTTCCCAATTTAAATAAACCCCCAATTGTCTCATTTCTTTTATTTCTGATAACTTAAGTTTAAGAAATTCTTTTAATCTGTTAGACAAACACATTAAAAAAGATGCCAAATTTCTACTATTAAATTCTACTACTATTTCAAGTATTAGGAAACTTATATTTCTTTTTTATGCCTTAAATATTTTCCAATAGAGATTTTGTTTATTTTAACTTTTTTTTATTTATTTCTTCATTTTTTTGTAGGATAAGAAAATTTGGAAAACACTCCCCCCTTTTGAATTTTATCCCAGAAAAAAAGCTTTTAAGTGTTTTTTGAAATACAAAAGTGTTATAATCGGAAATTTTTTTTTTGGTTTCAAATAAAATATTTGCAAATCTGAAAAGCAAATATTTGGAAAATGGAAAAATGTAACAAAAATATCAAAAGAAATGAAAAATAGGAATTTGGCTAAAATCAACAAAAAAAAAATGATTTGGGTCAACAAATAGGAAAAAGCTTTAAGGAAAGATTTAATATTAAATCGAACGATTGCTTTATATTCTTGCTTTGTCATAGAGAAAAAATCAATCGATTGAAATGATTGATATTTAGTTTTGATGATGCCAAAAAAAGGATTAAAAGGATTTAAAGCTTTCATGACTTGTATTAGATTGGATTTTATTAAAGGAAATTTATTTGAAAAATCTTTAATTAAGTGAAAAGTTTCTTTAAATTTTGTATTAACAGAAAATTTACTAAAAATCTCGAATCTAGACAAAGTTTTCAAAAAATTTCCCAAAAATCGAATTTATAGCATAAATTTTTTGTTATATCTCGTTTTTAGACAAAATTTTCTATAAATTTCATATTTGTCAACTGACTTTGCTTGACGAGTTTCAAGGTTTGATTAGGCCATTAGTGCCGAGTCTTGACAGATTAAAGTTGCATGACAAACTAAATACGAATTATAGTGTCTTAGCAAAATATCTAAATAAAGCAAAGATGATCGCCAAAACGGAATTAAATAAAATTTTTTGAATTTAATTGATAAAGAAAATTTTCGAAAAATTTTTTATTAAAAGCAAATTTTTAATAAATTTTATATTCAAAGAAACTTTTTGATTAAATTTATAACTAAAGAAAATTTTTGATAAATTTTATATTTAAAAAAATTTTGCAAAAATTTCATAATTATACAGAATTTATAAAAAAAAGTAATTTTTGCCAAAAATTCCAATAGATTTTATATTTAAAGCAAATTTTCGATAAATTTCATTATAAAAATACTTCCTTCACTTATAAGAATATTTCAATAAATTTCATATTTTTAGAAAAATTTTGATTATTTTTGTATTAAAAGAAAATTTTTGTTAAATTTCTCATTTAAAGAAGATTTTTGAGACATTTACAATTTATATGAAATTTTTTTAAATTTCAAATTTTTAAGATTATTAAGAAATTTATGAAAAATTCCAAATTAATTGACAATTTTTGAAAAATCTCGTTTCATATATTTTTAGGAAATTTTTGTTAATTTTTTTATTAAAAGGAAATTTTCGTAAAATTTTCCATTAATAGGAAATTTTTAAAATATTTCAAATTCCTAAGAAATTTTCAATAAAATTTACAATGTTAGTATTTTTTGATAAATTTCATATATTTCGATTTATTTCTTATTTTTAGATTTATTGTAATTTTATAAGAAATTTATATTAAATTTCATATTTATCGAAAATTTTTGAAAAATCTAGTTTTATAGAAAATTTTTGATAAATCTAGAATTTAAAGTAATTTTTCTTATTAAAATAAATTTTAAGATAAATCTCGAAAACATAGAAAAATTTCAATGAATTTGGTATTAAAAGAAAATTTGTCCATGAGTTTACAAGAAAAATTTCTACAATTTTGATTTTCTCGAAAAGTTTTGATATATCAAGCCTGAATTAATATCAAACTTTTATAAATTTTACATAAAATTGATTTTCTTGG
Source organism: Stomorhina lunata (assembly GCA_933228675.1). Taxonomy (NCBI): domain Eukaryota; kingdom Metazoa; phylum Arthropoda; class Insecta; order Diptera; family Rhiniidae; genus Stomorhina; species Stomorhina lunata. The sequence continues at coordinate 113,966,033 of OW121742.1, forward strand.
TACAGAGTCCAAATCTGAACTTTAACAGCTTTTTCAAACCTTTAAAAGTTTCTTAACTCTAAAAGCTATATCTCGTTTACTTAATGTTCGATAGCTATAAGATTTATTCACATACCTTCTAAGGGCTCGAACTATCAAGTAAACTATCAAGTATCTTGCCTATTTTTTTCTAAAAACTTTCATAATTTAAGGCTTTTCGGAAAATTTGGTATTATGTGAAAATTTCTTTCATATCTCGCAAACTAATTGCCCGGCAGCTGGAAAATTTGTTCAAATATCTTTTAAAGGCTCGAATTATGTAAAAAAAAATTATATTTTGAGGACTTCTTAAAAAATTTATAATTTGAGAAAATTTTCGAAATGCTATATCTCGCAAACTAATTGCACGACCCCCAAAAAATTTATTCAAATGTCTTTCTTAGGCTAGAGCTACCTAGAAAGTAATTTTCTGTCTATCTTTTCATAAAAAAGTTTATATTTTGAGGACTTTTTGAAAAATTCATATTAAAGGAAAATTTTCGAAATTCTATATCTCGTAACTCTACCGAAGGTCACGACTACCTAAAAATATCTTTTGTCTATCTTTTCTTAAAAAAAAATACCATACTTTGAGGATTTTTTGGGAATATCATATTTTGCGGAAATTTTCTAAGTTTTAAAACACGCAAACTAATTGCCCAACAGCTGTAAAATTTATTCACATATTTAAAATATTTAGCTAAAAATATCATATTTTGTGCATCTTTTCTTAGAAAAATGTTCATATTTTGCGGATTTTTTTAAAAATTCATATTTTGGTAAAGTTTTTGAAATTGCTATATCTCGCAAACTTATTGCCCGACAGCTGTAAAATTTATTTACATATATACTTAAGGCTAGGACTAACTAAAACTACCTTTATTTGTCTATCTTTTCTTAAAAAAAATATCCATACTTTTGAGGATTTTTGGAAATTTCATATTTTTGGAAAATTTTCGAAATTCTATAACTCGCAAACCAATTGCCCGATAGTTCTAAAATTTATTCATCTATCTTCTGAAGGTGAGGACTAGCGAAAAATGTCATATTTTGTTTAGCTTTTCATAGAAAAATGTTCATATTTTGAGAATTTTTTAAAAAATTTATATTTTGGGTAAATTTTCGAAATTGCTATATCTCGCAAACTTATTGCCCGACAGCTGTAAAATTTATTCTGAAGGCTGGAAGGAACTTAAAATATCATTCCTTGTCTATCTTTTCTTATTTTTAGGATTTTTTGAAAAGTTCATATTTTGGGAAAGTTTTCGAAATGTTATAACTCGCAAACCAATTGCCCGATAGCTGTAAAATTTATTCACGTATCTTTTAAAGGCTAGTACTATTATATCTTGTCTCTGTTTAAAAAAAAAATCATATTTTATTTTTTTGAAAAACTTTATACTTGAAGAATTTTTTATAAATTTCATATTTTGCGAAAATATTCAAAATGCTATATCTCGCAAACTAATTGAGTGACACACATCTTTTAAAGGCTAGGACTATCTGAAAACTTGTATCTAGCTAAAAATATCAAATCTTATCTAAAATTTTTTGAAAAACTTTCATATCTTGAAGATTTTGGGCAAAATTTTATAATTATTAAAAAATTTTGTATAATTTTTTATGGAGAGAAAAACTTTGATATTTTTTGCAAATTTAATGAACATTTTCAACATTTTTGATATTTAGGGGATATTAAGAGGCAGTGTTTGATAAAATCTCTTAAATAATTACCCAGGTTTTCAAATCTATTACCAAAATCTGCCTTATAAATAATCATTGAGAGCTTTATTTTTCCAAATTTTATTTCGTTTCATTTATTTCCCTGCAAATACCTTGTATTATGTTAAAATTACTATTTTATTCATAGATCATTACTCATTCTATAAAGGCAATCTAGTTAATCTTGGCAAGATTCAAATTTAATTTATTATTTGGAGCTAAGCATAGGCAATATTAAGGGTTGTTGCAACAATGATGAGGCCTCTATGTGAATGTCATCGTTTTTTTAGATGAAAATTAAAAACAATTTTTTTTTTATTTTGAGGGGGTTTGAAGGATAAGGGGGAACTTGGAGCTTCTTCGTTAGTAGCATAATAATAAAATGTTACAAAAGTTCAATTTATAGTTCAACACCCTTAAAAAAATCCTACTCTTCATCATCAGCCTCATTCGTTTTAGAAACATTATTTTCTATTGCTCTGCTATCCCCCTTTTTTTTGGGTTGGAAGTTAACAAAGAGGGTGGCTTATTTTGTTTTTGGGTGTTAAATATTTTCCCCCTCTTGGCCAAGACCTTGAAAACAAAGCAACATTTTAGGAAATCCCCACAACAATAATACAAAAAGCCGGTAAGTTTTACATAGAAATTACATAAAGACTACCGGCAAAAATATGCTTCAGCTTTAACGCCTAAAAGCTGGCATTGAAATTTGTTTGTAACATTTTGTTTCTAACAAAATCTCTTTAACATTCATTTGTCTACTTTACAATTCCATAAACGTTTTTCAACGTCCGTTTTTATTCCCTTTAGAGGATTACACAGGCTTACGAAAAAAAACTTTTACGCAAAAGTTCTACAAGCAGAAAAGGAATTCCTCAAAACTTGGCAGCATGAGTCACCACCACCTTTTCTTCTTTAGAGCACATTTCTTTACTAAGTTTAAGGTAGTTTTAGGTTTTTGCATAAAAATTACGTTACAACTTCAATAAAAGAAAAGTTGAAAAATTACATTGCACTTGCCACTTTAAAGGCCTTGTAAGGGGATGATTTTTCAAGGGGGTGGTTTTGGCATTTTTAATATTGTGCCCATGTTACCCTGGGGGATTAAGTAAAAGAATTGCTCTAGCTCATAACACCACATGTTCAGTTTCAATTGCATTCCCCCACTTTGGGCATTTATTTCCCTAGTATGGGTATTTTAACACTCTTCTCCCTGTTTGGCTTCAATCTTATGCGATTTAAATCTTTGTTCCAACATTTGACTGTTTATTTAATTCAAGTTGATGAGGCGCAAAGTTGTGGAATTTATTACTTTAACAATTTTTTTTATTATATTTGTTTTACACTCAAATCTAAATTTATCTAAAGTGGATTTTTTTTATCGAAATTTTGTTCATTATTATTGTCTTTGGGAAATAAATAATGACCTTTTATTAAAATTGACTTTTTGTTTTGTAATTATTTTTAAGGGAAGTGGAGCTGGGGTTTGGTGAAGAGGGGGAGGGTGATTAAAAATTTTGTTAATGCCCTAAAAGGTGTTGAAATTGTTGTTATTTGAATTTCAAGATTTTTTCTAAATTTGTTTTAAAATTTTTGCTAAATAAGTACGAGATATATAATAGTTTCATAAGAAATTTTGAAAATTTTGAATTTTTTTTGAAGGAAAAAATTAATCCAAAATTTTTTACTAATTATAAAGTATGAAATTTTTCAAAAAAAAATTAGACAAGATTTGATATTTTTAGCTAGAAACAAGTTTTCTGATAGTCCTAGTCTTTAAAAGATGTGTGTCGGGCATTAGTTTTCCGCAAAATATGAAATTTATCAAAAAATATTTTAATTTTTCCTGTTCTTTTATTAAAAATAAAACCTCTCGTGAGAATTGTTCACTTTTCCCTTTTCCCTCATTATAAACAAACTTCAAATTTTTATTGGAAATTTTTCAAAAATTTCTATTTTTTATAAAAAATTTTAAAAAATTTCTCATTTTGATAGATATAATTTCAAAAATTTCTTATTTTTATAGAAAAGGTTCAAAATTTTCTTATTTTTATAGGAATTTTTCAAAAATTTCTTATTTTTATAAAAAAAATTTTCAAAAACTTCTTATTTTTATAGGAATTTTTCAAAAATTTCTTATTTTTATAAAAAAAATTTTCAAAAACTTCTTATTTTTATAGGAAATTTTTTTAAAATTTCCTTATTTTTATAGGAAATTTTTCAAAAATTTCTTATTTTTATAGGAAATTTTTTTAAAATTTCTTATTTTTTTAGGAAATTTTTCAAAAATTTCTTATTTTTATAAAAAAAAATTTCAAAATTTTTTTATTTTTATAGGAAATTTTTCAAAAATTTCTTCTTTTTATAAGAAATATTTCAAAAATTTCTAATTTTTATAGGAAATTTTTCAAAAATTTCTTATTTTTATAAGAAATTTTTCAAAAATTTCTTATTTTTTCGGAAAATATTCAAAAATTTCTTATTTTTATAGGAAATTTTTCCAAAATTTCTTATTTTTATAGGAAATTTTTCAAAAATTCCTTATTTTTATAGGAAATTTTTCAAAAATTTATTATTTTTATAGGAAATCTTTCAAAAATTTCTTATTTTTATAAAAAAAAAATTCAAAAATTTCTTATTTTTATAAGAAATTTTTCAAAATTTTCTAATTTTTATAGGAAATTTTTCAAAAATTTCCTATTTTGATAGGAAATTTTTCAAAAATTTCTTGTTTTTATAGAAAATTTTTCAAAAATTTCTTCTTTTTATAAGAAATTTTTCAAAAATTTCTAATTTTTATAGGAAATTTTTCAAAAATTTCTTATTTTTATAAGAAATTTTTCAAAAATTTCTTATTTCTTAGGAAAATTTTCAAAAATTTCTTATTTTTTTGGAAATTTTCAAAAATTTCTTATTTTTACAGGAAATTTTTCAAAAATTTCTTGTTTTTTTTAGGAATTTTTTAAAAAATTTCTTATTTTTATAAGCAATTTTCATAGGAAATTGTTTAAAAAATTCTTATCTTTATAGGAAATTTTTAAAAGATGTCTTATTTTTATAGGAAATTTCCTATAAAAAATTTTAAAAAATTCTTATTTTTATTGAAAAATTTCCAAAAATTTATTATTTTTATAAGAAATTTTTCAAAAATTTCTTATTTTTATAAGAAATTTTTCAAAAATTTCTTATTTTTATAGGAAATTTTTCAAAAATTTCTTATTTTTATAGGAAATTTTTCAAAAATTTCATATTTTTATAGGAAATTTTTCAAAAATTTCCTATTTTTATAGGAAATTTTTCAAAAATTTCCTATTTTTATAGGAAATTTTTCAAAAATTTCCTATTTTTATAGGAAATTTTTCGAAAATTTCCTATTTTTATAGGAAATTTTTCAAAAATTTCCTATTTTTATAGGAAATTTTTCAAAAATTTCCTATTTTTATAGGAAATTTTTCAAAAATTTCCTATTTTTATAGGAAATTTTTCAAAAATTTCCTATTTTTATAGGAAATTTTTCAAAAATTTCCTATTTTTATAGGAAATTTTTCAAAAATTTCTTATTTTTATAGGAAATTTTTTAAAAATTTCTTATTTTTATAGGAAATTTTTCAAAAATTTCATGTTTTTATAGGAAATTTTTCAAAAATTTCCTATTTTTATAGGAAATTTTTCAAAAATGTCCTATTTTTATAGGAAATTTTTCAAAAATTTCCTATTTTTATAGGAAATTTTTCAAAAATTTCCTATTTTTATAGGAAATTTTTCAAAAATTTCCTATTTTTATAGGAAATTTTTTTTTTTTTCATCATAATTTAAAACAAAAACTTTTTTTATTTCTGCTCGAAAAAATAAGATTTAAAAATAATTGTTATTTTTACCCGATCAAACTTTGGGTTCTTTTCAATATTAACACAAAACTTTGTTTATATCTTTATGTAAGTGATGCCATGATATATCCTATGAATGTAAGATTTTCAGACCAATACAATCGATGTTTATGGAAAACTTTATTATGTGTCATTTTTGTCTAAATGTAAAATTTCTCATAAATTTTGTCAAAACTTTTAAATTTTCTTCAAGTTCAAGAATTTACGAAAATATTCAGTGAATCTGACAACTTTAGAAATTTTTTTCTTAATAGAAGTTTTTCTATAATAAAAGATTATCTCCTGTAAAAAAATAATTTTTGATTTTTTATTGGTCTAAATGGAAAAATGAATTTATACAAAATCTTCCCTATAAATAAGTTTAGAATGATTCTAAAAATTTTTGTTCCAAATAAAGAGATTTAGAATTTGAATCTCTTCGATTTGGTTTAAACTCAAAATATATTTATAATCCCCTTTTATTTCCGGATTTTATGGTGTTAAAACCATACTCATATCTTAAATCGTTTAGAGGCTATAGGCTCTCAAAGTTGGACATTTCGGGTGTTTTTGTGAAAAATAGGCAGTGTTTATGACTTAATAACTTTTGAACGCGTTGTCAGATTTTAATAAATTTGACTTCGTTGGAACAGATTTTCATTCTTCTTTTAGATTAAAAAATTAAAATTTATATATCATCCTTTCTCTTCTTGCTTTATCCCTGAATATCCTGAAAAACAGTATTTTTTATTTTTTCATATTTTTTATTATTATTTAGTAAAAATTTTGTTATGGACTGACGACGCGTTCTGATGTTACAGTGATTCGTCGTCAGTCATAACAAAATCAATTCGTCGTCAGCCATAACAAAGATCGTTTTTCAGGATGTTCAAGGATATAGGATATTTTTGATGAAAAAGTTTCTTGTGAGAGGATAATAGATACATTTTATGTGTTATTCTAAAAGAAGAATTAAAATCCTTTCCGACGACGTCAAATTCATTAAGATCTGACAACGCGTTCAGAAGTTATTCAGTCGTAAATATTGCCAATTTTTTACAAAAATATCCGAAAAGCCCAACTTTGGAAGCCTGTATAATTTAAACCATAAAAGCTAAAGAGCTAATTTTAAAGCCATGTAATATTTAAGCCATGAGAGTATTCAAATTCAAATATAAATTCATCAAAATCTGACAACGCGTTCAGAAGTTATTCAGTCGTAAACATTGCCATTTTTTACAAAAATATCCGAAAAGCCCAAATTTGGAAGCCTGTATAATCTAAACCATAAAAGGTAAAGAGCTAATATTTAAGCCATGTAATATTTAAGCCATGAGAGTAGTAGATTCGACCAAAATCTAAGCTAGTCTCCTTATGGAGTGGGACAAAAAATTTTAGAATTACTATTTAACCAAAAAAATTTTTCTCAAAACGAAATTTTTAGAAAATTTCTTCCAATTCCCATAATTTTCACCCAACAAGATCATCTTAATAATCTAATGAATAACTAATATAAATAGCTTCTAATATAAATATTTAGCTTCATTAGAAAATCATTAAAATTTTTAACATTAATTAGAACACGATGCGATGTTCCCCAATAATTAACAACTGATCATCACCTTTTTAACAAAATCTAATGATCGTGAAGGCCACAAGTTAAATTTATGCCTTCAATTAACTAAAGATCTACTAACATCTTCTAACGAGACTTAGAAAAACTAAAATTAACAAGAACAGACATATTCAGCTGTTCCAATTTTAACGATTAACATCATACAAATGGACGATCGTTAAGAAAAAATTCAAACGATTTTTCAAAAAAAGATCAATAATTTGTTGATATAAGCCTCCTTGACTTTTCAAAAGGATCTTTAAGAAAACTAACAAGGATTTCTATTAACAAATTTGAAGGAAAAAAAAAACAGATTGTATTTGGCTTATAACCTGTCGTCATTAATATTCCAAAAGCAATACTCGCTTAAACAGCAGGAGTATTCCAAAACAACAGCAAAACAGCAGCTGGAAAACAAAAGATCGTTTTCAAAATGTTTAAGCGGGTTTTTGGTCAAAAGTCATCTGGCGTTTTTATTTTTTTTTTTTTTTTTCTTATTTAAATCTTCTTATTTCGTTTTCGTTTCAAATATTAAAGAATGAAAATATGTTCTTCTTTAAACCAAAAAACAAACAAAAATTGAACTGATCTTTTTCAAGTGATCTTTTGTTTGCCAGAGGATTTATTTATTGTCTGGAAACCAAATAAACGGCCCTTAACTGCGCGATCATGCGCACAATTTTATTGACTTGGCCAGCAGGTAAGAGTATCAGAAAAATCGAACAACAACTGGTCATTTGAAGTGTGTCCGTGTATATCTTAGGGAACACATTTATGAATGTAGATCATGATTATTATTCAAGATATTTAAGTTTTTTTTTAAGAAAATGCAAAAAAATGATCGCGATTCAAGCTTGTAAAAGAACAACCCATTTCAATGCCAATTTAATACCCTACAGGTCAATAGTTTGGCCAAATGATATAAAAGTTACTACATATCCAACAACTTATAACTAAATTTAAAATACTCAAAATACTGTCCCAATGTTTTTAAGTTCTTTCTCAATCCCTCTGATATTTGGTATTATTGTATATTGGACTTGTGTTGGCAACTATAAATAAAAAAATCAACAAAAACCAAAGCCAAATTTTGATTGGGACAGTTTTTTGACTTTCGATTTTTTTACATATTTAATGTTATTTTTTAATGTAATATTTTGTAAAGCCTTTATTTGCAGTAATAACGGCTTCTATACGACACCACATACTCTCTACTAAATATTTACAATCACTTGGAGCATTGACGTTCCAAGCTTCCACCATATGAGCCCTCAGTTTCTCTAAATTACCAGAAGATGAATTACGAAAATGCGAAATTTAAGCGTAACTCCCCCCAAAATTGTTCTACGTAAGATAAAAATATGCTTTAAAACTGTATTTTTCACAATTGCATCAAAATGCCTCATTCGCCCACAAAGAGTTAAACTTTTTTGTATAGTAAAAAATGGGAGTATTTTCGGTTTTGGCCAAATTTTAAACACAAAAAACTAAATTCTTAAAAAAAATTTAACGCAATATCAAAGAAAACTAAAGTAGCTTTAGTTTAAGTTATCAAAATTAAAAATCCCTTAAGTAGTTTCAGAGTTATTGCAAATTTTCGCCGAAAATTCGTTTTGACGAAACGCCCAAGGGTATGCACCAAAAAAATTTTTTAAGTATAAAATTCAAAGCAAGACATGACTTACAATTCTGTTAATTATAAGTACTAAAAAGTTGAGTTTTGTTAAAATTAAACCGAATTTACTTAAATTTTTTCAAATAAGAAAATTATACTTTTTTCTCAGGTCGGTTTTAAAAATCATTTTTTAATTTTTTGAAAATTTTGTTCAATAAATATTAAAAATAATAAATTTGCTTTTCGTTATCAAAAAGCCAACAAAAGGGAGCATAAAACTCCAAAAAATAAGGTCGAAATCGCTAACCGTTCCGCCGCACTGGCGATTTGAAATCGTAAAATTTCGCGAAAATTTGAAGTTTCTGTAATAATTTGAGTATATGCTTGTTAAATTGTACCAACAATATTCAATATTAATAAAAAAAAATAGAGAATATTTTTGCCGAGAACATATGGAATGTAAATGATATTGTTTTTTTTTTTTAATATTGGAAAAGTTGAACCCTTGCCCACCCGAGGTCATAGGTCAAAATTTGGAGTTTTTTCATTTTCTATAGGGAAATGACTAAATATCAAGTTTAAAATGCAAAAATATATAAATTTTTATTATCATTAAGTCTTTATAAAAAAATTATATTAACCCTAAACAGACATGGGAACTAAAATGAACTGCAATGAAAAAATGTGAAAAAAAATATTGAAACATATTTGGTACTCTTTTGATTTTGGGTGTAAAACTTACCCATTTCGGGGGGGGGGGGGGGGCACATTTTAACCAGGAATAAAAGATAACTTAACATCTCATAAATTAATATAAATATAAAGAAAATGTTAACTGCGTTTTAATTTAAATGTACAGAATTCAATTGGTACCAAAGAAGTGCCAAATATGCATATGGAACTTTTTTGACAAAAGGGGATAGAAAGTGAAAAAAATTGGTAACGTTATAACTTTAAAAGTAATAGGTACCATTTCTGCCGCATAGATCGATTAAGAATTGACTTTTGAAAATTTTGCCGCTAAGGGGGTAAAAAGTTGAAAAAATCTAAAACTGCGTTTTAATAAAATGTACCAAATTCACTTAGTACTTAAGAAGCACTAAATATGGACATGGAACTTTTTTGAAATAAGGTAATAAAAAGAGTAAGAAATTTGTAACTTTATAACTTTTAAAATAATAAGTACCATTTTTGCCGCTTAGATCGAGTAACAATTGAAATTTAATTTGGAAATTTTGCCGCTAAGGGGGTAAAAACGAGTAAAAAGGGGAAAAAATTAATAACGTAATATCTCCTAAAATAATTGATATAGAAACAAAATTGAAATAACGTTTTGAATAGCTATAAAATTAAGAGGACAGGTGTTTGGTACTTTTTTCAAAAAGGGAAGAAAATAGTTTTATTGGTACTTTTTTACCCTCTCTTATCTTTTGAACCACAAACATAGAAAAAAATTTTGTACTGCATTGATTAGACGTAAACAAAATATTGAACACGTATTTGGTACTTTTTTTATTTCGGTAGACAAAATGAGTAAAAAGGGATAAAATGATAACATAATTATAATAAATTCAATTGGCACTAAAGAAATACCAAATTTGCATATGGAACTATTTAAAACTTAGGTGATAAAAAGGGGGAAAAATTTGGTAACGTTATAACTTTTAAGGTAATAGATACCTTTTTTGTCGCTTAGATCGAGTAAGAATTGACTTTTGGAAAATTTGCCACTAAGGGGGTAAAAAGTTGAAAAAATCTAAAACTGCGTTTTAATAAAGTGGACCGCACTCACTTGGTACTTAAGGAGTACCAAATATGGACATGGAACTTTTTTAAAATAAGGGGATAAAAAAGGAAAAAATTGGTAAAATTATAACTTTCAAAGTAATAGGTACCTTTTTTGCCGCATAGATCGAGTAAAAATTGACTTTTGGAAATTTTGCCGCTAAAGGGGTAAAAAAGTGAAAAAAATTAAAACGTTACATCTCCTAAAGTGTAATAGATATAGGGACATAATTTAAATTACGTTTAGAACGGCTATACAAATAAGAGGACAGGTGTTTGGTACTTTTTTGGAAAAGGGGTGAAAATATTTCTATTGGTACTTTTTTATACACTCTTATCATTTGAACCACATAACATAGAAATTAAATTTGTACTGCAATAAATAGATGTGAAAAAGTACGTATTTGGCACATTTTTGATTTCGGGGGGCAAAATGGGTAAAAAAGGGATAAAGAGAACATATAAACTTATATGGATTATAGGGATGGTACATATTAAGATGATTCGTATTAAGAAGAACGAGATCAGAAAGTGAATATTTTGTAAAACAAAAAAGTCGACCATGATCACTCTTAAATTTCAAAACGTTTTGCTTTGCTTTCATATAAAAAAGAACAGGTGATTTTATTTTCTGGACAGTTAAAGGTATTTTGCCTTATCAATTCATAACTTTTTTTTTGTTTTAAAATATTTTAAATTATATGTTGGTTTCAAATTAAAAATTGGAAATTCTAAAAAAATTTCTTTTTAAATCTACTTCCAAAAAACTCTTGAAAAAACACTTAAAGAATTCAAAAGAAATTGAAAAAAATGAAATTTGTAGGTAAAGTGTGTGTGTTCCCTAAAAATTCGATTAAAACCAGAAAAACCAAAATATCAATTTGATCATGATTCAATATTTATTTTCAATTTCATTTCAAAATGAAATAACACACAAAAAAACTACAGCCCAAATCTCGAGATCGTGTATCAATATGAAGAAGATCACCACCACCACCAGCCACGATCACGTTTTGTTCTTGTTTAAAACATTTTAAATCAAAGATCATTATCTTGTTTGCTCAAAATCTTTTAAGATTAAAGGCGAACGAAAAAAACCTCTTAAAAACTTTAAATTTTAATTAGAAACCATTTGGTCAGAAACATTATCATTGATGTCTGATCTCTAAGAGTTTATTTTTTTCAAAATCTTCAACGATTTTCCTCCAAACCTTGTTAGTATTTGAGTTTTAACCAGTTTTTTCATGTAATAATCCTTAACCGTAATTATTTCGTTTAAATATGTTTTCTTCCAGGAACGTGATCAGCGATCAGATATCACTGATCATTTAACGATCAGTGAATTTAAGCTACAAGGTCAATCAAATTGTTTATTTATTGAGCATTCATTTTATGATTTGAAATTCTTTTAAAAAATCATAAATGACACTTAAAGGAAATTTTTGAAGAAATTTCATTTAAAATAAGAAATTTTTAAAAAAACTTCCTATAAAAATAGCAAATTTTTGAAAAATAGGAAATTTTTGAAAGCTAGAAAATTTTTGAAAAATTTCCTATAAAAATAGGAAGTTTTTGAAAAATTTCAACTTTTCTATATAAAAGTCTTCCTTTGGTCAACTTTTCTATAGAAAAGTCTTTCTTTGGTCAACTTTTCCATAGTAAAGTCTTCCTTTGGTCAACTTTTCTATAGAAAAGTCATCCTTTGGTCAACTTTTCTATAGAAAAGTCTTCCTTTGGTCAACTTTTCTATAGAAAAGTCTTCCTTTGGTCAACTTTTCTATAGAAAAGTCTTCCTTTGGTCAACTTTTCTATAGAAAAGTCTTCCTTTGGTCAACTTTTCTATATAAAAGTCTTGCTTTGGTCAACTTTTCTCTAGAAAAGTCTTCCTTTGGTCAACTTTTATATAGAAAGGTCTTCCCTTGATCAACTTTTATATAGAAAAGTCTTCCTTTGGTCAACTTTTCTATAGAAAAGTCTTGCTTTGGTCAACTTTTCTATAGAAAAGTCTTCCTTTGGTCAACTTTTCTATAGAAAAGTCTTCCTTTGGTCAACTTTTCTATAGAAAAGTCTTCCTTTGGTCAACTTTTCTATAGAAAAGTCTTCCTTTGGTCAACTTTTCTATAGAAAAGTCTTCCTTTGGTCAACTTTTCTATAGAAAAGTCTTCCTTTGGTCAACTTTTCTATAGAAAAGTCTTCCTTTGGTCAACTTTTCTATAGAAAAGTCTTCCTTTGGTCAACTTTTCTATAGAAAAGTCTTCCTTTGGTCAACTTTTCTATAGAAAAGTCTTCCTTTGGTCAACTTTTCTATAGAAAAGTCTTCCTTTGGTCAACTTTTCTATAAAAAAGTCTTCCTTTGGTCAACTTTTCTATAGAAAAGTCTTCCTTTGGTCAACTTTTCTATAGAAAAGTCTTCCTTTGGTCAACTTTTCTATAGAAAAGTCTTCCTTTGGTCAACTTTTCTATAGAAAAGTCTTCCTTTGGTCAACTTTTCTGTAGAAAAGTCTTCCTATCGTAAACTTTTCTATAGAAAAGGCTTCTTTTGGTCAACTTTTCTATAGAAAAGTATTCCTTTGGTGAACTTTTTTATAGAAAAGTCTTCCTTTGGTCAACTTTTCTATCGAAAATTTTTCCTTTGCTCAATTTTTCTATAGAAAAGTCTTCCTTTGGTCAACTTTTCTATAGAAAAGTCTTCCTTTGGTCAAGTTTTCTATAGAAAAGTCTTCCTTTGGTCAACTTTTCTATAGAAAAGTCTTCCTTTGGTCAACTTTTCTATAGAAAAGTCTTCCTTTGGTCAACTTTTCTATAGAAAAGTCTTCCTTTGGTCAACTTTTCTATAGAAAATTCTTCCTTTGGTCAACTTTTCTATAGAAAAGTCTTCCTTTGGTCAACTTTTCTATAGAAAAGTCTTCCTTTGGTCAACTTTTCTATAGAAAAGTCTTCCTTTGGTCAACTTTTCTATAGAAAAGTCTTCCTTTGGTCAACTTTTCTATAGAAAAGTCTTCCTTTGGTCAACTTTTCTATAGAAAAGTCTTCCTTTGGTCAACTTTTCTATAGAAAAGTCTTCCTATGGTCAACTTTTCTATAGAAAAGTCTTCCTTTGGTCAACTTTTCTATAGAAAAGTCTTCCTTTGATCAACTTTTCCATAGTAAAGTCTTCCTTTGGTCAACTTTTCCGTAGTAAAGTCTTCCTTTGGTCAACTTTTCTATAGAAAAGTCTTCCTTTGGTCAACTTTTCTATAGAAAAGTCTTCCTTTGGTCAACTTTTCTATAGAAAAGTCTTCTTTTAGTCAACTTTTCTACAGAAAAGTCTTCCTTTGGTCAACTTTTCCATAGTAAAGTCTTATTTTGGTCAACTTTTCCATAGTAAAGTCTTCCTTTGGTCAACTTTTCCATAGTAAAGTCTTCCTTTGGTCAACTTTTCTATAGAAAAGTCTTCCTTTGGTCAACTTTTCCGTAGTAAAGTCTTCCTTTGGTCAACTTTTTTATAGAAAAGTATTTCCTTGGTCAACTTTTCTATAGAAAAGTCTTCCTGTGGTCAACTTTTTTGTAGTAAAATAGGAAGATTTTTGTAGGAAAGTTTTCAAAAATTTTCGATATTTCCTATTTTATAGGAAATTTTTAAAAAATTTTCTTTTTTATAGGAAATTTTTCAAAAATTTCTTGTTTCTATTAGACAATCTTCAGGAAATTTTTCAAAAATTTTCAAAATTTACTATTTTTATAGGAAATTTTTCAAAAATTTAATTTTTTATAGGAACTTTTCATAAATTTCTTATTTTCATACGAAACTTTTCAAAAATTTTATGTTTTTTAGGAACTTTTCAAAAATGTCCTATTTTTAAGGAAAATTTTTTAAAAATTTCCATTTTTAATAGGAATTTCTCAAAAATTGTATATCTTGATCCCCGCAGGGATCAAGATTTAATTCATAAAGAGCCGACTTAAAAGGTCCCATTAATCACAGTTTAAAACGATATCAAGTGACTGACTTAATTCATGTACTTAAAGTGAGAATTACATAAGAATTTACAAGATTTGAAAAGGAGACAAATATTACAAAGGGGAGACGGTTTTTTTAAGTACCGCCTTAGCCGACTTTTATAAGGAGATGTCGCGGAGGACACTTGATCCTGTTTTTGTCTTATTTAATCAGGGTTAGGGTGAAATCAAAAAGGCGCCTTTTGTAGAGGTTTAAGCACTTGTTTTATTGTCTACGTTGAGACATCATAAGGCAAAGCCGTCAGTCAAAAAGGATCATAAGGATGTAAGACATACTAAATGGTTGTCCGTCTGTCTGTCTGTGTCTTTATCCTTAAACTATCTTTAATGACATGAATTAACAAGAGAAAACAAAGCCGAATACCTGTTAGGATAACAGATTTGCAAGATTTAATGATTCTAGAATCATTCAATGACAATTTGAAGATAATCTACGGGAGATGAAAGAAATCATTATCTAAGATTTCTTCGAGAAATGAATTGATTTTGAAGACATATTTGCCAACTGATTAAATATGAACAATAGCCTAAAATGACATTTATGGGTGATAAGTGAAGTTACATGAGATAATATCAATTTTTATGTTCCCAGAACGAAACTAAGGCAAGGACTATTTTCCTATTAGAAATAAATTTAAAGGCAATTCTTTTCTTATTAAACAAAAGACTCAACGCATTTCAAACATTTTCCCAAACAAACAAGTGTTGACCATATTGCCAAAATGAAAAGAAAGACCGCTTTGTATAGGAAAATCTTACAGGATACACAAAAATGTTTAAACTATAAATGATATCCTGCGGAGCGCGTGTCCTTTTTTAAAAATTCCTTTTCTTGTTGCCTTTTCAAGTCAGTTCTTTTTGATGTCAGTTACTAAACTAGTCGCTTTATTGTCCCGTCCATTGCTCTATTTGTTTAGTTTGCGGTTCTAGAGCCCTTAACTTAACTTTTACGTCAAAAAAAAAAAAAAACAATTGATGTCATAAAAGAAGAAATGCCGCAATGTTAAAAAATTTTCTTTACTTATTTTTATGTACCAAAATTTTCTTTTTTATTTCATTTTCTATTAAATACTTCCCTAGTCAAAATATATACGAAAAGAAAAAACAAGTGCATTGTTAAAAATCCTTTGTCTCTAAGCTCCCAAAAAATAAAAATATCCTTTTGTTAATTTTCTTTTTTTTTCGCTTATTTTATAGTTATTTTGTAGTTTGTTATTATTTTTTTCTCCCTTTTGCCAGTTATTTATTGTTTTTAATCAAATAAATTTTCTGGTTCATTTTTGGGTTCAAAATTTTTCTAGGGATCATACAAAGTCTTAAAGGATCTACAAAAGCCTAAAAGAAACTCTAAACCAAAAAATATATATCACAGATCATTATCAAGAAGCTAAGATCTTTTTAATAATATTACCAAAACTTTTCTACCGAAAAGTTTTTGGTTATTTTATAGAAAAGTTGACTAAAGAAATACATTTCCAAACAAAAGTTGACGAAAAGAAGACATTTCATAAGAAAAGTTAACGAAAGTAAGACATTTCTAAACAAAAGTCGCCAAAAGAAAGACACTTCCAAAGAAAAGTTGACGATAGGAAGACATTACTAAAGAAAAAATTATGATAGGAAGACATTTCCTAAGAAAAGTTGACAAAAGGAAGACATTTCTTAAGAAAAGTTAACGAAAGGAAGACATTTCTAAACAAAAGTTGTCAAAAGAAAGACACCTCCAAAGAAAAATTGACGATAGGAAGACATTTCTAAAGAAAAATTGACAATACTAAGACATTTCTAAGGAAAAGTTGACGATAGAAAAACATATCTAAATAAAAATTGACGATAGGAAGACTGTACTATAGAAAACTTTACGATAGGAAGACTTTACTGTAGAAAAGTTGACGATAGGAAGACTTTACTATAGAAAGTTGACGATAGGAAGGCTATACTATAAAAAAGTTAAAGATAGGAAGACTTCACTATAGAAAATTTGACCAAAGGAAGACTTTTTTGACCAAAGGAAGACTTTTCTATAGAAAAGTTGACCAAAGGAAGACTTTTCTATAGAAAAGTTGACGAAAGGAACACTTTTCTCTAGAAAAGTTGACCAAGGGAAGACTTTTCTAGAGAAAAGTTGACCAAAGGAAGACTTTTCTAGAGAAAAGTTGACCAAAGGATGACTTTTCTAGAGAAAAGTTGACCAAAGGAAGACTTTTCTATAGAAAAGTTGACCAAAGGAAGACTTTTCTATAGAAAAGTTGACCAAAGGAAGACTTCTCTATAGAAAAGTTGACTAAAGGAAGACTTTTCTAGAGAAAAGTTGACCAAAGGAAGACTTTTCTATAGAAAAGTTGACGATAGGAAGACTTTTCTATAGAAAAGTTGACGATAGGAAGACTTTTCTATAGAAAAGTTGACGATAGGAAGACTTTTCTATAGAAAAGTAGACGATAGGAAGACTTTTCTATAGAAAAGTTGACGATAGGAAGACTTTTCTATGGAAAAGTTGACGATAGGAAGACTTTTCTATAGAAAAGTTGACGATAGGAAGACTTTTGTATAGAAAAGTTGACGATAGGAAGACTTTTCTATAGAAAAGTTGACGATAGGAAGACTTTTCTATAGAAAAGTTGACGATAGGAAGACTTTTCTATAGAAAAGTTGACGATAGGAAGACTTTTCTATAGAAAAGTTGACGATAGGAAGACTTTTCTATAGAAAAGTTGACGATAGGAAGACTTTTCTATAGAAAAGTTGACGATAGGAAGACTTTTCTATAGAAAAGTTGACGATAGGAAGACTTTTTTATAGAAAAGTTGACGATAGGAAGACTTTTCTATAGAAAAGTTGACGATAGGAAGACTTTTCTATAGAAAAGTTGACGATAGGAAGACTTTTCTATAGAAAAGTTGACGATAGGAAGACTTTTCTATAGAAAAGTTGACGATAGGAAGACTTTTCTATAGAAAAGTTGACGATAGGAAGACTTTTCTATAGAAAAGTTGACGATAGGAAGACTTTTCTACAGAAAAGTTTTTGTTAGGAAGAGTTTTCTATGCAAATGTTAACGATGACTACATCTCATTTAAGGTGTAGGGTAACTTTTGTCCTTTTACTTTTTGTTTTTCTTTGACTAAATATAAAAACCACAATGCAACAATAATGCGGTCAGTTTGCCTCATATGTTGCCTCCTTTTTGCTTTACGCTTTTTATTGTTCAAATTTACTAAATCATTGTTCATGACTTCAAAACAAAAAAATAGCTACAATTTATAAATTACCCAACTAAAAAATAAAAAAAAAGAGATTCCCTACCATATGTTTCCCTGTAGCCTAAAATACCTGCTCTGTTGCCATAAAACTCTACTGACCGACCGAACATATTTTTGAAATCTTTTGTTTCAAAATATTTTTTTAAACATTTCTTTCAACAATTATTTATGCAACATTTCTATACAGGACTCAAACTCAAGGCAGGGGAGAGTTGAAAGGAGGCGGTACAATTTATAAATGGTCTTGGCTATTGAATTATTTTTCAAAACAAAATCCCTCCATTATTCTAGACGATATTGAGTGGGTGTTCCTCTAGGGTTTGCATGAGGTTTGATTTTTTTAAATTGTGCAAAAAATTAAAAGAATATAAAAATTGTCTAAAATACTTAACTATTGAAAGTTGTTTATATCTTCAATTTGTATTTGTATATGAAAAAGGCGTTAGTATTCTTTAAGAATGGTTTTTGAGGTCCTTTATATGAAAGTCCTTGTCCTATGTTTCATTGTTAAGAATTTGCAAATTCATTGCATGACTAATTTTTTCTTATTTTCGAATGTTTTTACAACATAGGTGGCAAAGCCTTTCTATACAATGATTTCTAAGAGTCACCGATTTCTATGATACCTCATATAATAATTGTCACCTAATGAGCGTAAAAATCCTTTATAATTGTTTTAGAACGTTTGCGGCTTCTGTTTGAAAAACCTTCAAAATTATCGCAAGAAAAACAACAAAATTTTATTCATTCAAACTCAAAATCTAGATCTATTTTAATATAGAAGAAGTTTCAGTTTTCTTATAGAAGAATTTTCTATACAAAACTTGTTCCTGAAAGAGCTTTCTATAGAATAGCTGACGATAGGAAGACTTTACTATAGAAAAGTTGACGATAGGAACCCTTTACTATAAAAAAGTTGACGATAGTAAGACTTTACTATAGAAAAGTTGACGATGGGAAGACTTTATTATAGAAAAGTTGACGATAGGAAGACTTAACTATAAAAAGTTGACGATGGGAAGATTTTTCTATAGAAAAGTTGTCGGTGGAAAGAGTTTTTTAGAGAAAAATTATCGATGGGAATAGTTTTCTATAGAAAATTTGTCAATGGGAAGAGTTTTCTATAGAAAAGTTGTCGATGGGAAGAGTTTTCTATAGAAAAGTTGTCGATGGGAAGAGTTTTCTATAGAAAAGTTGTCGATGGGAAGAGTTTTCTATAGAAAAGTTGTCGATGGGAAAACTTTTCTATAGAAAAGTTGTTGATGGGAAGAGTTTTTTATAGAAAAGTTGTCGATGGGAATAGTTTTATATAGAAAAGTTGTCGATGGGAAGAGTTTTCTATAGAAAAGTAGTCGATGGGAAGGGTTTTCTATAGAAAAGTTGTCGATGGGAAGAGTTTTCTATAGAAAAGTTGTCGATGGGAACAGTTTTCTATAGAAATGTTGTCGATGGGAAGAGTTTTCTATAGAAAAGTAGTCGATGGGAAGGGTTTTCTATAGAAAAGTTGTCGATGGGAAGAGTTTTCTATAGAAAAGTTGTCGATGGGAACAGTTTTCTATAGAAAAGTTGTCAATGGGAAGAGATTTCAATAGAAAAGTTGTCGATGGGAAGAGTTTTCTATAGAAATGTTGTCAACCGGAAGAGTTTTCTATAGAAAAGTTGTCGATGGGAAGAGTTTTCTACAGAAAAGTTGTCGATTGGACGAGTTTTCTATAGAAAAGCTGTCGATGGGAAATGTTTTCTATACAAAAGTTGTCGATTTGAAGAGTTTTCTATAGACAATTTGTCGATGGGAAGAGCTTTTTATAGAAAGTTGTCGATGGGAAGAGTTTTCTATAGAAAAGTTGTCGACCGGAAGAGTTTTCTATAGAAAAGTTGTCGATGGGAAAACTTTTCTATAGGTTTTTCTATAGAAAAGTTGTCGATGGGAAGAGTTTTTTATAGAAAAGTTGTCGATGCGAAGAGTTTTCTATAGAAAATTGTCGATGGGAAGATTTTTCTATAGAAAACTTGTCAATGGGAACAGTTTTCCATAGAAAAGTTGTAGATGGGATGAGTTTTACATAGAAAACTTGTCGATGGGATAAGTTTTCTATAGAAAAGTTGTCGACGGGATGAGTTTTATATAGAAAAGTTGTCGATGGGATAAGTTTTCTATAGAAAAGTTGTCGATAGAAAAGGTTTCGGTAGGAAAGGTTTTCTATAAAAAACTTTTCGGTAGGAATGGTTTTCTATAGAAAACTTGTCGGTTGGAAAGGTTTTCTATAGAAAACTTTTTGGTAGGAAAGGTTTTCTATAGAAAACTTTTCGGTAGGAAAGGTTTTCTATAGAAAACTTTTCGGTAGGAAAGGTTTTCTATAGAAAACTTTTCGGTAGGAAAGGTTTTCTATAGAAAACTTTTCGGTAGGAAAGGTTTTCTATAGAAAACTTTTCGGTAGGAAAGGTTTTCTATAGAAAACTTTTCGGTGGGAAAGGTTTTCTATAGAAAACTTTTCGGTAGGAAAGGTTTTCTATAGAAAACTTTTCGGTAGGAAAGGTTTTCTATAGAAAACTTGTTGGTGAGAAAGGTTTTCTATAGAAAACTTGTCGGTAGGAAATGTTTTCAAATGATTTGGAAAGGGAGAGATTTTTGCTGGGAACAGCTTTTCGCAAGTTTTAGTTCTTTCGTTGTTCTTTTCTCTGTTATTTTAGACTTAATCAAAATTAAGACATTTTCATATTTTAAAACCCTATAACGATCAATTTGGGTTTAATTTTTCGACTTTTTGGCAATTAATCAGATTAATTTCATAAACCTTTTGACAAATATTGTCATATTTTATAATTTATTTAACCAGATACTGCAAATATTTATATCGTTTTATTCCCCGAGTTATTGTCATACAATTCCCTTAGCTAATTTCCTAAACTTAACACTTCAATAACTTCTGAAAATATTGTCCTAGTAAAAAGGACGAATAAACAAATTACTTTGTTATTTCAAAAACTTCAAAACGGAATAAAGTATGTACAAAATATAGAAAAACACCCCTTTTCATAGAACTTGTACTAAAGCCACAAATGAATTAAATTCATATGAACTCCCCCCTTAAGTTTTTAAGTTTGAAAATTATCTTTATTATTGCCACTTTCTAAAATTAAAGTTAAATTTAGACAAACAATTTTTACCACAAAACTAGACACGTCCTTTCAAAATGTGAATTAATCCTCAAAAAAAGACATAAAAATTTGTTACTTAAAAAGCTCAAAGCCCCCTCATATTTTAGTGGTTAAAATGCTTAACAAATCTAATAATCTATAAAAAAATTTATGTATCAAAACTCGTAAAGAAAGTTTGAAAAACTTATTTTCTTCGAAAAAAGAAACAAGGAAATTGCAACTGTGCATCTTTCAACTGGGGGCAAATGACACGTTTACAACAATTGGCAACACTTGTTCCCAATATCTTAAGACACTTTCATCGTAAAACCACCCTCTCATTTTGCCGGCCGGCCGGTCGACTGACGGCAAGTCATCATTGTAATAATTGTAATCAAAACCAAATTATAGCAAAAACTTCCCAAAAAAAAAAAAAATGGACTACTCTTTGCTAAACAAGTGTATTCCAAGCCATTAATATTGGAAAATAAGATGAATTTATTGAAACACATTTTGGGGGCCCAAATTGTCATTGTTCGAGGCATAGTTTAGGGGGCAAAAATATTTTTGCTTCCATCTTTCACTTTTCCTTAATTCGATTTTGTGAAATATGAGGCATAATTAAAGCCTGCATAAGCTGCGGTTTATGACACATGAATAAGACATGACTAGACATGTTCAATGTTCTAGAAATATGATGTTTTTGCCATTACGATGGGGGTTGATTAATATGGAGCCGGGGGAAGCCAGATTCCTAATCAAAGTCTAATAATGAAAAAGGCGTAAAATATGAAAACAACTAGAGGTTAAATTTAATATAAATGTAAATGAGTTTATAAGAACAATTGGGGGCCCAAGTAATTACAAAACCAATATTTTGTAAAAGTAATTAGACAAAAGTCTAATAAAAACATAATTTTATTATTCCTATAGTAACTCTTTTCATTAACCCAAACTAAAAAAAAAAATAATATAAAATAAACACACCTACATAGAATAGGACAAAAATCGCCAAATATTTCTATTGACAACTTTTCTATAGAAAACTTTCCCAACGAAAACATTGAAAACTTTTCTGTTGAAAACTATTCCCATAAATAACATTTCTTTAAAGAACTCTTTACATCAAAAACTTTTATATAAAAAACTGTTCCCATCTTTCCTTTATAGAATTCTACCCATCGTCAACTTTTCTATAGAAAACTCTTATCATCAAAAACTTTTCTATAGAAAACTCTTCCCAACGACAATTTTTCTAAAGAAAACTCTTCCCAACGACAACTTTTCTATAGAGAACACTTCCCATCGTCAACTTTTCTATAGAAAACTCTTCCCATCGACAACTTTTCTATATAAAACTCTTCCCAACGACAATTTTTCTACAGACAACTCTTCCCATCAACAACTTTTCTATAGAAAACTCTTCCCATCGACAACTTTTCTATAAAAAACTCTTCCCAATGACAATTTTTCTACAGACAGCTCTTCCCAACGACAATTTTTCTATAGAAAACTCTTCCCAACGACAATTTTTCTACAGACAACTCTTCCCATCAACAACTTTTCTACAGAAAACTCTTCCCAACGACAATTTTTCTATAGAAAACTCTTCCCAACGACAACTTTTCTATAGAGAACACTTCCCATCGTCAACTTTTCTATAGAAAACTCTTCCCATCGACAACTTTTCTATAGAAAACTCTTCCCAACGACAACTTTTCTATAGAAAACTCTTCCCAATGTCAACTTTTCTATAGAAAACTCTTCCCAACGACAACTTTTCTATAGAAAACTCTTCCCAACAACAACTTTTCTATAGAAAACTCTTCCCAACGACTACTTTTCTACAGACTACTCTTCCCATCAAAAACTTTTCTACAGAAAACTCTTCCCAACGACAACTTTTCTACAGACAACTCTTCCCATCAAAAACTTTTCTATAGAAAACTCTTGCCAACAACTTTTCTATAGAAAACTCTTCCCAACGACAACTTTTCTATGGAAAACTTTTCCCAACGACAACTTTTGTATAGAAAACTCTTCTCAACGACAACTTTTCTATAGAAAACTCTTTCCATCGACATTTTTTTTATAGAAAACTCTTCCCAACGACAACTTTTCTATAGAAAACTCTTTCCATCGACAACTTTTTTATAGAAAACTCTTCCCAACGACAACTTTTCTATAGAAAACTCTACTCAACGACAACTTTTCTACAGAAAACTCTTCCCACCAAAAACTTTTCTATAGAAAACTCTTCCCAACTACAACTTTTCTATAGAAAACTCATCCCAACGACAACTTTTCCATAGAAAACTCTTCCCAACGACAACTTTTCTATAGAAAACTCTTCCCAACGACAACTTTTCTACAGACAACTCTTCCCATCAAAAACTTTTCTATAGAAAACTCTTGCCAACAACAACTTTTCTATAGAAAACTCTTCCCAACGACAACTTTTCTATAGAAAACTCTTATTGACAACTTTTCTATAGAAAACTCTTCCATTGACAACTTTTCTATAGAAAATTCTTCTCATCGACAATGTTTCTACAGAAAACTCTTCCATTAACAATTTTTCTATAGAAAACTCTTCCCATCTACAACTTTTATATAGATAACTCTTCCCATCGACAACGTTTCTACAGAAAACTCTTCCCATCGACAACTTTTCTATAGAAAACTCTTCCCATCGAAAACTTTTCTATAAAAAACTATTACCATGGACAGCTTTTCAATAAAAAACTTTTCCCATGGACAACTTTTCTATAGAAATTTTTTCCTATCATTAACTTTTCTATATAAATGTCTTCCTATCGTCAATTTTTCTTTAGAAATGTCTTCTATCGTCAACTTTTCTTTAGAAATATCTTCCTTTCGTTAACTTTACTTTAGAAATGTCTTTCCATTTCGTCAACTTTTCTATAGAAAAGTCTTCCTTTCGTCAACTTTTCTATAGAAAAGTCTTCCTTTCGTCAACTTTTCTATAGAAAAGTCTTCCTTTCGTCAACTTTTCTATAGAAAAGTCTTCCTTTCGTCAACTTTTCTATAGAAAAGTCTTCCTTTCGTCAACTTTTCTATAGAAAAGTCTTCCTTTCGTCAACTTTTCTATAGAAAAGTCTTCCTTTCGTCAACTTTTCTATAGAAAAGTCTTCCTTTCGTCAACTTTTCTGTAGAAAAGTCTTCCTTTCGTCAACTTTTCTATAGAAAAGTCTTCCTTTCGTCAACTTTTCTATAGAAAAGTCTTCCTTTCGTCAACTTTTCTATAGAAAAGCCTTCCTTTGGTCAACTTTTCTATAGAAAAGTCTTCCTTTCGTCAACTTTTCTATAGAAAAGTCTTCCTTTCGTCAACTTTTCTATAGAAAAGTCTTCCTTTCGCCAACTTTTCTATAGAAAAGTCTTCCTTTCGTCAACTTTTCTACAGAAAAGTCTTCCTTTCGTCAACTTTTCTACAGAAAAGTCTTCCTTTCGTCAACTTTTGTATAGAAATGTCCTTCTATTGTCAATTTTTCTTTAGAAATGTCTTCCTATCGTCAACTTTTCCGTAGAAATAACTTTCTTTAGAACTGTCTTCCTATCGTCATTTTTTCTTTAGAATTTTTTTTCTGTGGTCAACTTTTCTTTAGAATTGTTTTACTATCGTCAACTTTTCTTTAGAAATGTCTTCCTGTTGTCAACTTTTCTATAGAAATGTCTTGCTATCGTCAAGTCTTCCATAAAAATATCTTCCTATCGTCAACTTTTCTATAGAAAAGTCTTCCTTTCATCAACTTTTCTATAGAAAAGTCTTCCTTTCGTCAACTTTTCTTTAGACTTTTCTTTTAGAAATGTTTTCCTATTGTCAACTTTTCTTTAGAAATGTCTTTCTGTCCTCAACTTTTCTACCAAAAAGTCTTGCTTTTATCAACTTTTTATAGGAATGTCTTCCTATCGTCATTCTATTAATCATTTTTCTCCAATTGGAATCCAATAACTGTTATTATTTGATTTTCGATAAAAGTTCAAAATTAATTTAAACTTTTTTCTTGTCAGGAATTCAATTTCATATTTTACCCTTCACCCCAACTCCCGGCGACACGTGTCGTCTTCCTTCTCGCTCATCTAAATTAAGTTACTTTTCCGTGTCTTCGCTGCCAGGAAAAATTACCAGGAATCAAACCATTGAATCTAAATGTTTTGGAATAAAAAAAACTGAACTTCATTATTTTAAAAAACTTCCTTAATACATCCTCGAGTTAATTTTGTCATGCAGAGACATGTGTCGTAGATCAAGATAAGTGATCCCTTCTGTTCTGCTGCCAAAAGTAGAGGAGGAAAAAGAGCTTTTGGCATTATATCATCATGGAAAGATTTCTATGTGGGTTTTGTCTTTTTTGTGGAACAAAATCATTTAACAAATTTACGTGATTTTGATTATTTTAAATAGTTTAAATCTTTCTTATTTTAATAGAGTCGTATGCTGGGTAATCCAGATGATATCTGATGACATTAATAAAGTGTCAACATTGTGTAGAAAAAGCAATAAATTCGTGGATGTGGATTTAATGTTTTAAAGGGGAGGTAGAGGGGAGCTAAGTATTGAAGTAATGTAAATCAAAGGCCCCTAAAAACGCACTCCGTTTTTCTGCTAATGAGTAAACTTCCCTAGATTGTGTCATTATTTGCTAGAGTAAGGCTCATTTCTGATTACATTTGACGCTTTTAACATACCTTTGTTGACATTTCCTAAAACTCATGTCTTCTTCTACCTTTGTCAATCAAAATGTTGGCAAATAAATAAATTTTGTTGTCTTTGTATTTACATACCTTTGCAAATCTAGAGATATCTAGATAAAAAGATAAAATAAAACATATTTTTGACTAAAATTAAATTAAATAAATTTTACAAATCTCAGTCACGCTTTTTAACACTCATCTTCATATCTACTCTTATGTAGGTAAATACATATGTAAATAGATATACTCGTGTAAAGTAATGTCAATAATCATCAAAGTCAAAGAAGATATAAAGACAAGTGAACTAACTGACAGACAGGCAATGTTGTTGACACTTTACAAAAGTTATATTTAAAATAGGGAGTAGGAAACGGAAAGTGCAAATACATTTACCATAGCTATGACTTGTCAACTTTTCTATAGAAATGTCTTCCTATCGTCAACATTGCTATAGAAATGTCTTCCTAATGTCAAATTTTCTATAGAAAAGTCTCCCTATCGTCAACTTTTCTACAAAAAAGTCTTTCTATCATCAACTTTTCTATAGAAAAGTCTTCCTATCATCAACTTTTCTATAGAAAAGTATTCCCATCATCAATTTCTCTATAGAAAAGTCTTCCTATTATCAACTTTTCTATAGAAAAGTCTTCCAATCATCAACTTTTCTATAGAAAAGTATTCCCATCATCAATTTTCCTATAGAAAAGTTTTCCTTTCATCAACTTTTCTATAGAAAAGTATTCCCATCATCAACTTTTCTATAGAAAAGTCTTCCTATCATAAACTTTTCTATAGAAAAGTCTTCCTATTTTCAACTTTTCTATCGAAAATTCTTTCTTTCCTCAACTTTTCTATAGAAAAGTCTTCTATCATCAGTTTTTCTATAGAAAAGTCTTCCTAACGTCAACTTTTCTATAGAAAAGTCTTCCTAACATCAACTTTTCTATAGAAAAGTCTTCCTAACGTCAACTTTCCATCGAAAAGTCTTCCTAACGTCAACTTTCCATCGAAAAGTCTTTCTAACGTCAACTTTCCATCGAAAAGTCTTCCTATCTTCAACTTTTCTATAGAAAAGTCTTCCTAACATCAACTTTTCTGTAGAAAAGTCTTCCTAACGTCAACCTTTCTATAGAAAAGTCTTCTTAACGTCAACTTTCCATCGAAAAGTCTTCCTAACGTCAACTTTCCATCGAAAAGTCCTCCCATCATCAACTTTTCTATAGAAAATTCTTCCTATCATCAACTTTTCTATAGAAAAGTCTTCCTATCATCAACTTTTCTATAGAAAGGTCTTCCTATCATCAACTTTTTTTATAGAAAAGTCTTCCTATCATCAACTTTTCTATGGAAAAGTCTTCCTATCGTCAACTTTTCTATAGAAAATTTTTCCTATCGTCAACTTCTCTATAGAAAAGTCTTCCTATCGTCAACTTTTCTATGGAAAAGTCTTCCTATCGTCAACTTTTCTATAGAAAATTTTTCCTATCGTCAACTTTTCTATAGAAAAGTCTTCCTATCGTCAACTTTTCTATAGAAAAGTCTTCCTATCGTCAACTTTTCTATAGAAAAGTCTTCCTATCGTCAACTTTTCTATAGAAAAGTCTTCCTATCGTCAACTTTTCTATAGAAAAGTCTTCCTATCGTCAACTTTTCTATAGAAAAGTCTTAATATCGTCAACTTTTCTATAGAAAAGTCTTCCTATCGTCAACTTTTCTATAGAAAAGTCTTCCTATCGCCAACTTTTCTATAGAAAAGTCTTCCTATCGTCAACTTTTCTATAGAAAAGTCTTCCTATCGTCAACTTTTCTATAGAAAAGTCTTCCTATCGTCAACTTTTCTATAGAAAAGTCTTCCTATCGTCAACTTTTCTATAGAAAAGTCTTCCTATCGTCAACTTTTCTATAGAAAAGTCTTCCTATCGTCAACTTTTCTATAGAAAAGGGTTCCTATAGTCAAATTTTCTATAGTTAAGTCTTCTTATTGTCAACTTTTCTATAGAAATCTCTTTCTATCGTCATTTTTTCTGTAGAAGTGTCTTTCTATCATCAACTTTTCTATAGAAATATCTTTCTATTGTCGTTATTCGCAATTTTATTGTTACCACAATTTATTACTTAGCCCAAGTAACTAAATAATATTTTGTATGCTTTTAAAAAAATTTAATTAATTTCCAGCCCTTAAAATCAGATCCCCCCAAAAAACCTAAAACTCCAACCAAAAAGCAAATAGTACAAGTAAAAATGTGTCCACATTTTAAAATGATATCTCCCCCGAAAAGAACACAGACCCAATGAAACCAAAACAAATTTTAAAATTGTTACCAAAAGATTCGTTCCAAATTTCACGCTACCTTCTGTTCATGTGACATTAAACAGGGTTGCATTTTGTTTTGTCTAGCTGTCAAACAAATAACTGTAAAAATGCGTAGCAAGTGTTATGATATTTCCTTGCTATATTGCGAAAGAAGGGGGAGAGAGTGGTGAAATTTAATATTTGAAATAACTTTAAATAAGCGAAGAAATGTTACCATCAAATCATATTAAAAATTCCAAAACTTTATGATGCGTTTTTTTGGATATTTTCGGTATTTCCTTTCGATGTGACATTGAGTTATGAGATGAGAAGGACAGCGCACAATGGGGCAGAATTAGAAATGTTTTTGACATGAAATTTTAATGCAACGACGATAATGATTGACAAATGACCCTAATGTGGAAAAAGTGGTCGTTAGTAAGTTTAGAGAAAAACGGGACTTTATGGGACTTTTCAAAACGACCATACTACAAATCAATGTATGGAAATGCAACATCTTTATATTACAAAGTCTTTGGTCTTAGTCTATATATTGGTCCTATAATTCTCCAATTGTGGATCTCTTCAGCCCCATTGTGCTATAGAAAAAGTTGATGTTAGTAGGTTTTTCTATAGAAAAAGTGGTCGTTAGTAGGTTTTTCTATAGAAAAAGTGGTCGTTAGTAGGTTTTTCTATAGAAAAAGTTGACGTTAGTAGGTTTTTCTATAGAAAAAGTTGACGTTAGTAGGTTTTTCTATAGAAAAAGTTGACGTTAGTAGGTTTTTCTATAGAAAAAGTTGACGTTAGTAGGTTTTTCTATAGAAAAAGTTGACGTTAGTAGATTTTTCTATAGAAAAAGTTGACGTTAGTAGGTTTTTCTATAGAAAAAGTTGACGTTAGTAGGTTTTTCTATAGAAAAAGTTGACGTTAGTAGGTTTTTCTATAGAAAAAGTTGACGTTAGTAGGTTTTTCTATAGAAAAAGTTGACGTTAGTAGGTTTTTCTATAGAAAAAGTTGACGTTAGTAGGTTTTTCTATAGAAAAAGTTGACGTTAGTAGGTTTTTCTATAGAAAAAGTTGACGTTAGTAGGTTTTTCTATAGAAAAAGTTGACGTTAGTAGGTTTTTCTATAGAAAAAGTTGACGTTAGTAGGTTTTTCTATAGAAAAAGTTGACGTTAGTAGGTTTTTCTATAGAAAAAGTTGACGTTAGTAGGTTTTTCTATAGAAAAAGTTTACGTTAGTAGGTTTTTCTATAGAAAAAGTGGTAGTCCACTTTTTCTATAGAAAAACCTACTATTTCTATAGAAAAAGTGGACGTTAGTAAGTTTTTCTATAGACAAAATAGTCGTTAGTAAGTTTAGAGAAAAAGCGGTATAACCTCTTCTTTAGGGGACTTTTCAAAACGACCATACTACAAATCAATGTATGGAAGTGCAATATCTTTATATTACAGAACCTTTGGTCTATATATTAGTCTATATCTTAGTTTTTGTATTAAACTTATCATAATTTTTCAATTGTAGGTCCCTCCAGCCCCATTGTGCTTTGTTCGAGACGTCCCAATGTTTTTGTTCTCTACAAAAGACAATAACAAAAAAATATTTTTTACAGGGATTACAAGGATATTAGCATATTTTTCCTTTCCTTTTAGGATTATTATTGTTTTTCATTTGCAGGAAGGGAGGGGGGAAGGTTAAACACGTGCACTTGCCATCACAGTGAAGACAATAAGTGGAAGGAGTATTTTGAAAAGAGGGTGGAATTTTTAATGCAATTTTTGGGGGTGGCTGTTAAAATAAAAAATCATATTTTTGGTTTTGTTAAACAAACTTATGATTATTTTAAGCCTGTGATGATATAAAAGCAAATAATATTTCAAGTGGTTTTTCTAGGCTGTAGCAAGAATGAAAGGGGTGTTATTTGTATCATAAGAAGTATCTAAATGTTTTTGTTTAAATAAATAAATTTATTATTCGAATTTCATTGCTATTGTTTTGTCTGCAAAATTTATGGAATTTCATTAAGTTTGATTTATCTAAATCTTTGGATGAGTTTTCTTAGAATTAAATGGGTTGTTTTTCAAAGTTATCTTTAGCTTATTTTAGATTAGTATAAAATAATTATTTGAAATATGTGGGTTTTGAGGGGCTATTGAAAATTTAATTTCAATGAGTTTTAATTTAAAAAATTTTACATGAACCTACAAAACAAACTTCTTTATTTAAGGGTATATTTGTTTTAGTTCAAAACTAATTATATTAAGGGGATTTTAGATACCAAGCAATGGTTCTTATTGATCTTAACTTGGTTAGCCCAGACTTGTCTGGCTGGTCTTAGTCTATGTCTTAGTCTATGTCTTAGTCTATGTCTTAGTCTATGTCTTAGTCTATGTCTTAGTCTATGTCTTAGTCTATGTCTTAGTCTATGTCTTAGTCTATGTCTTAGTCTATGTCTTAGTCTATGTCTTAGTCTATGTCTTAGTCTATGTCTTAGTCTATGTCTTAGTCTATGTCTTAGTCTATGTCTTAGTCTATGTCTTAGTCTATGTCTTAGTCTATGTCTTAGTCTATGTCTTAGTCTATGTCTTAGTCTATGTCTTAGTCTATGTCTTAGTCTATGTCTTAGTCTATGTCTTAGTCTATGTCTTAGTCTATGTCTTAGTCTATGTCTTAGTCTATGTCTTAGTCTATGTCTTAGTCTATGTCTTAGTCTATGTCTTAGTCTATGTCTTAGTCTATGTCTTAGTCTATGTCTTAGTCTATGTCTTAGTCTATGTCTTAGTCTATGTCTTAGTCTATGTCTTAGTCTATGTCTTAGTCTATGTCTTAGTCTATGTCTTAGTCTATGTCTTAGTCTATGTCTTAGTCTATGTCTTAGTCTATGTCTTAGTCTATGTCTTAGTCTATGTCTTAGTCTATGTCTTAGTCTATGTCTTAGTTTATGTCTATGTCTATGTCAATGTCTATGTCTAAGTCTATGTTTAAGTCTATTTCTCAGTCTATGTCTTAGGTGCCTTTAAATACATTTTGTACAAATTAACCCTTGCGTACCCATGGGCTGTAAATGGTTCTCGTTCTTAGCCCATGGGAACTCAAGGGTTAATTTGTATAAAATGTATTAAAAGGCTAGTTTTTGAATTTTCATTGAAATAAAAGCATGTAATTCCGAGTAAATGTTTGTAATTTTAAATTAAAAATTTTTAACATGTTTGTCTTTGACCCTGGTAAAAAATGGGTTAGCGACATCCGATTTCAACAAAAATTCGAATATAGATTTCTACCCATTGAGGCAATAATAATTACAGTTGTTCTTATAAAAACTGTTTATATTTTACAATTTACGAACTTTTTTATAATTTTGGTGAAAAATTGGTTTTTTGTCGAAATCTTTTGATTTTAAGTTGCAGGTAGTGCTAAGCCGTTGGAGATATCGATCTAATTTTTTCATTGTGATATTCTGCCGGGTGTTCTTACTAGCACTCTGGAAACTTTTTGTTACTTTTTTTTAAGTCGTTTAACAATTTATTGAAAATAACAAAAAAAATTTTGAAAATGGTATGAAAAAAGACATTTTTCCGTCCTACGCAAAAGTGACTTAGCGTTAGCCCATTGTAACAAAATTGATATATAAATATCTTAAGGTCACAAAAATGTTAAAAAGTCAAACTTATTAAAATTTTGAAAAATCATAAATTTTTTATTGCAAATGTTTAGGAGTGTCTTTAAAAATGCAGAATATTTGAGAAAACCTTTAATAACTAGGAAAATTTTCAACCTATTTGAAAGTAATATATCTCGTTGGAAAGCTCATTTAGTTCTCAGTATCAAGCTTTTTAACACTTTTTTGAAAATGTATTCGAAGTGGACATTTTTTTCAACAATGGGGGAAACTTCCTATTTTATCTATATAACTGGCATGTCCCAACTTTGGCGTCAAGTCGGCACCCTTTTCCGATATCCGTTCTGAATGAAGCTTTGTATTTGGATTATTGGGGTCAAATGTGAAAAAACGTATGTCTTTCTGTAAAAATACTTTCAATTCTTTGGGACACTCTTATACATATGTATATGACCCACTGTGCATGTAATACTCTTAAATTGAATTATAATTGCAAAAATTTTGTATAATTTTTGTTTTCTTCGAAAAAAAAAATTCCTTTTAATTTAAAAATAATCCTAATTTATTATTCAAAATTCAAAATAATTAAACTCTTGAAAAAAAATTGTACATTATATTCATTAAATTTTATTTATTCTCAAATATAACCTAAATTATTTATTTAATATTTAATCTAATTAAAGATTTTCGTTGTACATAACTTTTATAAGATTTCAAATATAAAAATATTTAAATTTTCTAAAATATATTTATTAATTGGATTTTGTTGCCTGCCATGTCAATATTAGGTTGTATGTTCGAAATATTATAATTCTATGAAAACAAGCAACATGTGCTTAGGTAATGTTTGTACAATATGTAAATGAGGTGTTACAAGTATATGGGAAGTACAGGAGAAAATCAGAAAAATTGTATAGCCTATAAAATCTCAATACAATTGCGAAATATGCTAAGATTATGGAAGATTATGGATTTTTCTTCTTATGTCAAAGAATATATCTTAGTCTATATCTTGGCATAACCTGATATGATGATATACAGTCACTCAAATTACTGTCCCAATGCTTTTAAGATCTTTTCGAATATGAGTGTAACATCAAAGCTGTTGACTTAATCCCTGATCTGATATTTGCTATTGTTTTATATTGGACTCGTTTTGACAAATACAATGAAAAAACATCATTGTGATACTTTCCGTTAATAAAAAAACAATAAAATAAAAGAAAATTGTTACTGGGACAGTTTTTTGACTTTAGATTTATTTACATATTTAATATATTTTTTTAATTTCATATTTTGTATAGACCTTTTCCTTCAAGAATCCAATTTTTTCACATATTCGTAAACACCTTAAAAGCATTGGGACAGTAATTTGTGTAACCAAGAGTGATCACATTTTTTGACTGTATGCATTACTCGATACCAAAACTTTATATAACTCCCTCTCTCTGATAGGGTATTCTTTAATGCATAACAACATTATTAGCATATTCTATTATACTCATATAAAAATACAAATATTTTGATATTTTACATTTATTTAAACAAATAAAAAAAGACTTGAAAGTTTATAGAAATCTAATGTGTATAGAAATGATATGATGATACCGTACGAGTATTAGGGATAAATTCTAACTAGATATTGAATAAAGAAGTTCATATCGTAAATACTTTAAGAGGATTTCTTAAAAATAAACAAGACAATTCCAAGAACTGGGGGATTGAAAGACCTCACAACTCTAGCAAACACTTAGACAGACAGACAGACAGACAGACAGACAGACACAAAGTTCTAGAGATAAATTTTTAAATATAAAATGCAATCATATTTATTAAGAAAATATAATTTTATTTTTTATCCTATCTTTTCTCTGTTTTTTATAAGAACTCTATGCATATAAAATATTCACTTCATACTCCAGAAAAATGTTAATAAAACTAAAACTTGAGAAAAATAGAAAAACCATTTAAAAAAATCTGGGAAAAACACCAAAATGCATTTACCAGAAACTGGAATAAAGAAAAGAAACGAAAATAAAGTTACGTTTTTGAAACTTAATATCAAAGTAGTAAGATATTTTCCAAATTTCCTTTTTTTAGAGAAAATTTTAAAAATTTCCTTTTTTAGAGGAAATTTTCAAAATTTCCGTTTTTAGAGGAAATTTTCAAAATTTCCTGTTTTTATAAGAAATTTTCAAAATTTCCGTTTTTAGAGGAAATTTTTTTATAGGAAATTTTCAAAAATTCCTCTTTCTATAGGAAATTTTCAAAATTTCCTCTTTCTATAGGAAATTTTCAAAATTTCCTTATTTTAAAGGAAATTTTAAAAATTACCTAATTTTAAAAGAAATTTTCAAAATTTCCTAATTTTAAAGGAAATTTTCAAAATTTCCTAATTTTAAAGGAAATTTTCAAAATTTCCTTATTTTAAAGGAAATTTTCAAAATTTCCTAATTTTAAAGGAAATTTTCACAATTTCCTTATTTTAAAGGAAATTTTCAAAATTTCCTATTTTAAAAGGAAATTTTCAAAATTTGCTATTTTTTAAAGGAAATCTTTAAGAAGTTCCTATTTTTAAAGAAAATTTTTAAAAATTTCCTAATTTTGAAGGAAATTTTCAAAATTTCCTGTTTTTAAAGCAAATTTTCAAAATTTCCTATTTTTTAAAGGAAATTGTTAAGAAGTTCCTATTTTTAAAGAAAATTTTTAAAAATTTTCTATTTTTTTATAGGAAATTTTTAAAAATGTCCTATTTTTACAGGAAATTTTACAAAAATTTTGTATTTTGATACGAAATTTTTCAAAATTTTCCTATTTGTATAAGAAATTTCCCATTTTTATAGGAAAATTTTCAAAAATTTCCCATTTTTATAGGAAATTTTTACTATTTTCATAGGAAATTTTTCAAAAATTTCCTATTTTCATAGGAAATTTTTCAAAAATTTCCTATTTTTATACGAAATTTTTCAAAAATTTCCTATTTTTATAGGAAATTTTTCAAAAATTTCCTATTTTTATAGGAAATTTTTCAAAAATTTCCTATTTTTATAGGAAATTTTTCAAAAATTTCCTATTTTTATAGGAAATTTTTCAAAAATTTCCTATTTTTATAGGAAATTTTTCAAAAATTTCCTATTTTTATAGGAAATTTTTCAAAAATTTCCTATTTTTACAGGAAATTTTTCAAAAATTTCCTATTTTTATAAGAAATTTTTCAAAAATTTCCTATTTTAATAGGAAATTTATTTTTATAGGAAATTTTTCAAAAATTTCCTATTTTTACAGGAAATTTTTCAAAAATTTCCTATTTTTATGGGAAATTTTTCAAAAATTTCCTATTTTTATAGGAAATTTTTCAAAAATTTCCTATTTTTATAGGAAATTTTTCAAAAATTTCCTATTTTTATAGGAAATTTTTCAAAAATTTCCTATTTTTATAGGAAATTTTTCAAAAATTTCCTATTTTTATAGGAAATTTTTCAAAAATTTCCTATTTTTATAGGAAATTTTTCAAAAATTTCCTATTTTTATAGGAAATTTTTCAAAAATTTCCTATTTTTATAGGAAATTTTCAAAAATTTCCTATTTTTATAGGAAATTTTTCAAAAATTTCCTATTTTAATAGGAAAATTTTCAAAAATTTCCTATTTTAACAGGAAATTTTTCAAAAATTTCCTATTTTAATAGGAAATTTTTCAAAAATTTCCTATTTTAATAGGAAATTTTTCAAAAATTTCCTATTTTAATAGGAAATTTTTCAAAAATTTCCTATTGTTAAGTAATTATGTCGAGAAAGGTAAAGTCAATAATCAAACGAATAGTTTTAATAAAATTTAAAATTTATTTAGAATTCTAGAATTGATTTACAGTGTATACTTAGCGAATTTTGATGTTAATAGCTTCAAGGTTTTTAGGAAAAAGAACTCGTTAAGTTTAAAAATTTTACTTGTACCAAAATTCGAACTGATTTCAATATACATTGAGTTATTTCAATGTTTAAAAAATGTTAAAATCTCTTTACGTAAAAATACCGCTAAATAACGAGTGAATTACTACTTAACAAATTTTACATTACAAATTAAGAGCGAGTAATTACACTCGATTGTAAGAATGTAACTAGTAATGTAAAATAAGAGCGAGTAATTCACTCTTTGTAATTAAATACGTAAAGTAAGAGCGAGTAAATATACTAGTTTATAAGTAAATGCATAAGCCAGTGCGAGTAATACACTCGTTTGTAAATATGTATGCATAACTGGTAATTATGAATTTAGGGCATTACCCTTCGAACCAATTTGAATAGGTACATAAGAAAAATATAATAATATAATATATATGATAAAAAAATTTAAAAATAATATAAATATTGGTAGTTAGTGTCAAATATTAATGTTATGTTATATTATTAATATTTGGCAACATTCTCCCCCCTTAAGAACGAATGTTTTTAGATTGGATGATGTATAAGGATGGCCTATAGTTGGGAGTGTTTTAGTCAAGTCTTGAAACTCCGCTGTGCTCCGACTCACAGCGTATTACAGTAGGCTCCATCCATTTTTGTCCCATCCCACAAAAATTTGCTTTATTTCGTCTTATCCGGGGAATTGTTTTTCACATATTCTGGCGAATTATCTGGAAGAAGAGAAATTTTAGTGATTGGTCTTTTGATTATTTTGTTTTTTGTAAGAACAGATACCACCCTTATTAATCCATCTGATCCTGGATGAACATCTGTAATGCGTCCAAGTAGCCATTGTCCTGGCCCACATCTTTCATCAGCTATGAGTACCAAATCTCCAATTTTAGGATTATCATCGCCTTTTAACCATTTTGGACGGGATTGTAGTCGGTTTAGGTATTCACTGTGCCACCTTTTCCAGAAATGTTGCTTTAGCAATTCAACAGATTTCCAGCGTGTTAAGCGGTTAATATTTTGGTCTAAAATTGATTCCTCTGGAATACATTGAGTTGGTTCTCCCACGAGAAAATGCGCTGGGGTAAGGGCATCAAAGTCTGATGGATCTGGTGATAGAGCGCATAGAGGGCGAGAGTTCAAGCAACTCTCGATCTGGCAAAGTAGAGTAGTAAGTTCTTCAAAAGTCAAAAGCCTATTGTTAGTCACTCGTTTTAGATGGTGTTTAACCGATTTCACACCAGCCTCCCAGAGACCACCAAAATTTGGTGAGGCTGGTGGAATGAAATGCCAATTTGTGGAATTTAAGCTTAGGGCTTGACGTAAGTCCTCAGGTAATGATTTTTTATTTCTGTGGTAAAAAATCTGAAGTTCTTTTGAGGCTCCAACAAAATTCGTGCCGCAATCGGAGTACATGTCAGTACATGTACCTCTACGGGACACAAATCTTTTAAATGCCGCGAGAAATGAATTTGTAGTAAGGTCAGAAACCGCTTCCAGATGAATAGCTTTTGTGACCATACATACAAATAAGCAAATGTAACCTTTGGAAACGACAGATGATCTTAGATTTGAATTTTTAATGGTAATAGGACCAGCATAGTCTACACCACTATGCTTAAAGGGTCGTGTGACGTTTAAACGGACATGAGGTAAATTACCCATTATCTGCTGTGATGTTTTAGCGGAATATCTAAAACATGTTATACATTTGTGAATGATTAATTTGGCTAATTGATTGCCAGATACAATCCAAAATTTTCGATTCACAACAGACATAGTAAGTGTGATACCTCCATGAAGAGTTCTTTCATGTGAATCTTGTATTATGAGTTTTGAAAGGGATTCGATTTTGAAAGTATTATGGGGTGCTTTACAGTGTAACTCAAATATGAGTTTTGTAACCGACCACCAACACGAATTATTCCATTTTCATCAAGAAATGGCATTAGTTTAAGTAAAGGACTTTGTTTTATCTCCCGATCTGTTGCGAGTAGTTTAATTTCGTTTGGAAAATCAACTAATTGAGTAAGTTTGACCAAATGATGTAAAGTTTCATTGATTTCTGAAATTTTTAAGAAATCTGTACGGTTTTGTGTTGGATTTTTGCAATTGTGAATGAAACGGCGACACAATGTGCATATCCTTAGTAAAGTTCTAAGTTTCGAAAATTTTGAAAAGATTTCAGGATAGATTTTTGTATCACAAGTATTTGTTGTAACTTTAACTATTCTTTGTTCCTCGGTAGTGCTAAGGTTTGGAAGATTCTTAGGCCAACAACTTAGGGGTTCATAAAGAAATTGTGGACCAAACCACCAGGTTTTATTTTCAATTAATTCACTGGCCGATGTACCCCTAGAAGCACAGTCTGCGGGATTAAGTTCAGAGGGAACGTAATTCCATTGAACTGGATTGCTAAATCTCTGAATTTCTGCAACTCTATTTGCAACGTATACTGTCCAAGATGATGGTGGTTTCTGAATCCAACTCAAAACAGTTGAACTATCACACCAGTAGTAAATTTCATCAATGTTTACATCGGACAGTGATTCTTTGACACTTTGGGCAAGTTGCACCAGGAGTTTAGCACCGCAGAGTTCCAGTCTGGGTATAGAAACAGTTTTTACTGGTGATATTTTGGATTTGGACTGTAGGATATTTACAAATATGCCTTCAGAATTAGTAACTCTTACAAAGACTACAGCAGCATAAGCTGTAGTAGATGCATCGCAAAAGCAATGCAATTCCATTCGAGATTCATTTGACCATTGAATCCACCGAGGAATTTTTAAGTTTGTGAGTTGAGTTAGAGACGATTTATGTTTTAGCCACTGCTTTTCAATTTGGGATGGGACTGGTTCATCCCAGTCTAAGCCATTTTCCCATAATTGTTTGAAAATAGATTTGGATACTACCGTGGACGGTGTTAACCATCCTAAAGGATCGTATAACCTGGCTGTTTCCGATAAGATTGAGCGTTTTGTAACTTTCACAGCATCGTCAATATTAGCACAGAACGTAAATGTGTCATTATTTGTATTCCATTGAATACCAAGAGTTTTGACTACATTATCTCTATCAAATTTTAATGTAATAGATGGTTCTCTGCACTCCTCAGGAATTTGTTGCAAAAGCTCTTTGGAATTGGTAATCCATTTACGAAGATTACAACCGCCATTTTTGAGTAGCAAGCATAATTCCTTTTGCAAAGCAAGTGCATTTTCGAAATTATCTGCACCTGAAATTATGTCATCGACATAAGAGTCAGATATGAGAACCTTGGAAGATTTTGGAAAGTCAAGTTGAAAATCATGTGCAAGTTTCTGCAGCACACGAATTGCTAAATATGGTGCCGAAGTGGTACCATATGTTACAGTATTCAATTCGTAAATAGAAATATTTTCGATTGGATTGAATCTCCAAAGAATTTGTTGATATTTTCGATGATCAGTACAGACATCAATCTGTCTGAACATCTTTTCAATATCTGCACTAAATGCTATTTTATGCCTCCTCCATTTAGTAATTATAGCAGGAAGACTGTTCTGAAGTGCAGGACCAGGAGAGAGTTCTTCGTTTAATGAAGCGCTGTCATTGGAATGAGAACTTCCATCGAAGACAACTCTCAATTTTGTCGTTGAGCTATTCATTTTGAAAACACCGTGGTGTGGCAAAAAGTATGAATTTGGGCGAATATCATCTGGATATTTTCCAATGTTGGTCATATGACCTAAAGATTCATACTCTTGCATGAAGTTTTTGTAACTTTCAGCAAATTCAGGTTTTTTAGAGAAAGAAATTTCCAAATGCCGTAAACGTTTGAAAGCGTTTAAAACGTTGTTTTCGATATTAGGCTGAGCATGATCATTTAAAATAGATTTAAATGGAAGATGTACCATATATCGACCAGAATCAGTTCTACTAGTTGTGGAATTAAAATAATCTTCACATGCCAATTCTTCATTTGAAAATTTTCTTTTAGTAACCATTTCTTCTTGTTCCCAAAAAGATTTTAAAATGGTTTCTAAATTAGCATTATGTATATGGACCCTGTTCGTCGATATATTGTTACTGTTTCCCGAAAACACCCAACCGAAATGAGTATTTTGAAAGAAAAGTCCATTATGTGTAAACGAATCTGTAGCTATTTTTATTTCAGAACAAACGTCTGAACCTAAGATTATATCAATAGGATCAGAAGTGAAAAACCATGGATCTGCTAAGATATCATTTGAAAGATTAGGCAAAGAAACAAATTCAGATGATGGATCAGGAGTATAAGAAGAAAGAGTTGGTAAGACAAGGGCTGTACAGGAAAGGACTGGTTCCTGTTTTCTGGAAAACAAGTCTAGGTCTACAAAATATTTTGACAAATTCTCATTACCATTTCCAATACCTATCACTTTGCAGTGAGATTTGGTTTTCTTCAAGCCTAAAAGTTGTACAATTGATTCGGAAATCAAACTAGCCTGCGATCCTGGATCCAAAAGAGCACGTAAAGGAAAATAGCCACGATTTGTTCGAACAATTAGTCGAATTGTATATAAAAGCACGGAATGAAATGTACTAGTGTTATGTGTTGTGACCTGAGACTCTGTATTATGAATAGCGTTAGGTGTAGAAGTAGATACAGCCTTAGGTGTAGAAGAAGATATAGTTGAAGGCTGTTCTTCAGTATGAAGAACTGTATGATGAAGTTGTTTGCAGATAATGCAACGAAATGGGGAAGTACATTTATTGTGATCATGACCGATCACAAAACAATTGCGACAAGCGTTCCTCTTTGACAAAAATTCATTCTTTTGATGTAAAGAAAGTCCTAAAAACTTGAAGCATTTGGAAAGTGAATGATTCTTATCGCAATATGAACAAGAAATAGTATTTTGTTTAGAAAAGTTGCCAAAATTGCAAGAAGCTTTCTTGGTTTGATAAAAAGTTTTATTACCCTTTACAGGTTTTTGTTTAGACGTTGACACATGTCCATCGCTTAATGACTCAAGAGTCCGGAATGTTCTTTCTAGAAACGAAAAGAGTTCATCCCTTAAGGGTAGTTCGGTGGACGATTTCAAAGATTGTTCCCAATCTTTGCGTGTCTGAATGTCTAACTTCTGTACAAGAATATGCAAAAGAATAGGATCCCAGCTTTGGGTGTCTATTTTAAGATTCTTGAGAGAAGATAAACATTCTTGTGTAGAGTCAAGTATAGTTTTAATTGATTCAAATCCACCATCGGATTTGGGTATATTGAAAAGTTTAAAAATTAAATTCCCAACAAGAATTCGCTTATTGTGATACCTTGCTTCTAGAATTTTCCACGCGGAATCATAATTTGCCTCAGTGGCAGAAATAGTTTTGATTAAATTAGCAGCTTCTCCAGAAAGCGTGCCCTTTAAATAGTAAAATTTTTGAACCTTGTTTAGTGAATCGTTTTGGTGAACGAGAGAAAAATATATATCCCGAAATGGAATCCATTCGGTATACTCTCCACTAAATTTTGGCAAAGATACTTTTGGAAGCCTTGTATCCGAATTAATAGTAGAATCGGAACGATTGTTAGGTGCAACAAATGTACTAGTCATGGGGCTATTAGTAGCTCCATGCTCTGAAAGTGAGTCAATCAACTTGCCTTTGAAGGTTAGAAATGTTTCACTAAATTCGAAAAAAATATCATCCTTCATATAAGGAACAGTTTCCTTTTTAATTGACTCCTCGTGTGTTTTGCGCACTATTACGTCATGTTGGCTTTCAAATTTATTAGAAATATCATCTAATCTTTGTGCTAATGAATTTAAATAGCCAAAAGTCTTTTCACTTATCTCCTTTTGTTCAAAACGTGTTTCCAATTTTTTAAGTAATTGGAATAAATCACGTTGTTCTTGAATTAAAATGTCGAGACTCATAGTTATTTAAGAAAATTACACGTTAGGAAAATTTATTATATTTATTTATAAAAATCACCACACTTTAAACGATTCACAATTTTTTCTTTTGAAAATTTTGTATTTAAGAAATCTTATCGAAAATTTTCGAACGATTCAAAATTTCTTTCTAGAAAATATATTTCGGAAATTCTTGCGAAATCCCCCTTTTAAAGGTTCACAATTTTCAAACTAATTTTATAGAAAATAGTATATGGGAAATCTTGGCGAATTCCCGGGTTTCGGCACCAATAATTATGTTAAGTAATTATGTCGAGAAAGGTAAAGTCAATAATCAAACGAATAGTTTTAATAAAATTTAAAATTTATTTAGAATTCTAGAATTGATTTACAGTGTATACTTAGCGAATTTTGATGTTAATAGCTTCAAGGTTTTTAGGAAAAAGAACTCGTTAAGTTTAAAAATTTTACTTGTACCAAAATTCGAACTGATTTCAATATACATTGAGTTATTTCAATGTTTAAAAAATGTTAAAATCTCTTTACGTAAAAATACCGCTAAATAACGAGTGAATTACTACTTAACAAATTTTACATTACAAATTAAGAGCGAGTAATTACACTCGATTGTAAGAATGTAACTAGTAATGTAAAATAAGAGCGAGTAATTCACTCTTTGTAATTAAATACGTAAAGTAAGAGCGAGTAAATATACTAGTTTATAAGTAAATGCATAAGCCAGTGCGAGTAATACACTCGTTTGTAAATATGTATGCATAACTGGTAATTATGAATTTAGGGCATTACCCTTCGAACCAATTTGAATAGGTACATAAGAAAAATATAATAATATAATATATATGATAAAAAAATTTAAAAATAATATAAATATTGGTAGTTAGTGTCAAATATTAATGTTATGTTATATTATTAATATTTGGCAACACCTATTTTAATTGGAAATTTTTCAAAAATTTCCTATTTTAATAGGAAATTTTTCAAAAATTTCCTATTTTAATAGGAAATTTTTCAAAAATTTCCTATTTTTATAGGAAATTTTTCAAAAATTTCCTATTTTAATAGGAAATTTTTCAAAAATTTCCTATTTTAATAGGAAATTTTTCAAAAATTTCCTATTTTAATAGGAAATTTTTCAAAAATTTCCTATTTTAATAGGAAATTTTTCAAAAATTTCCTATTTTAATAGGAAATTTTTCAAAAATTTCCTATTTTAATAGGAAATTTTTCAAAAATTTCCTATTTTAAAAGGAAATTTTTCAAAAATTTCCTATTTTAATAGGAAATTTTTCAAAAATTTCCTATTTTTATAGGAAATTTTTCAAAAATTTCCTATTTTTATAGGAAATTTTTCAAAAATTTCCTATTTTTATAGGAAATTTTTCAAAAATTTCTTTTTTTTGTAGGAAATAAGGTCTTCAATATTTTCATTTAAAAACGTAAAATTTTCTTCTTCTGCCACCTTTAGTATAATAAGAAAAACTCCATGAGAAAAGGGTTCCTTTCCGAATAACTGACTAACTACAAGAGATGCTCGAATCTATTGCAACTGCATCATGCAACATGGTCACGCATACATGATCAGTTTTTTATTTCATTTCTTCACAACTTCACAACATCTAACATACAACTTTACCCCATAGAACTCGTAATTTTTTACAAGTTCCTTGTAATAAAAAAAAAAGAACAAGAAAATACAAATTCTATCTAAAATAACTATAAATCGAGTAAAGAATCCAAATCAAGTACTTTATATGCAGATGATGTGTAGAAACAGTAAGAAAATAAATCGTAATAAAAGATGAAAAATAATGATTATGATTGTAAATTTGATGAGAGTTGAAAGTCGGGAAAACACAACAATCAGTTCAAAATAATAAAATCTGTATAAAAAAAAACTGTTTATTCTTTGAATTTTTTAGAATAACAAGTAAATTTGTATCCTCTAAGATCTAAGAAGTTCTATGGAGTATGTGTCGGTTTGTTGGGTTATTATCTTTCAACATCAATAATAACATCATTCAAAAGACGGTTATCTTATGCAAATGCTTAGAATAATTTCTATTATAATCAAACAAGAC
Organism: Stomorhina lunata; assembly: GCA_933228675.1. Classification (NCBI taxonomy): domain Eukaryota; kingdom Metazoa; phylum Arthropoda; class Insecta; order Diptera; family Rhiniidae; genus Stomorhina; species Stomorhina lunata. The sequence goes on from OW121742.1 coordinate 114,009,572, forward strand.
GGGGGATGTCTTGAAAGTTTAGGAAATTTTCAAAATTTCCTATTTTTATAGGAAATTTTCAAAATTTCCTATTTTTATAGGAAATTTTTCAAAATTTTCCTATTTTTATAGGAAATTTTCCAAAAGTTTCCTATTTTTATAGGAAATTTTTCAAAAGTTTCCTATTTTTATAGGAAATTTTTCAAAAATTTCTTATTTTTATAGGAAATTTTTCAATAATTTCTTATTTTTATAGGAAATTTTTCAAAAATTTCCTATTTTTATAGGAAATTTTTCAAAAATTTCCTATTTTTATAGGAAATTTTTCAAAAATTTCCTATTTTTATAGAAAATTTTTCAAAAATTTCCTATTTTTATAGGAAATTTTTCAAAAATTTCCTATTTTTATAGGAAATTTTTCAAAAATATCCTTTTTTTTTACGAAATTTTTCAAAAATTTTCTATTTTTATAAGAAATTTTTCAAAAATATCCTATTTTTTTACGAAATTTTCGACATTTTTATAAATTTCCCAATTTTTAGAACATTTTCTAAATGTTTAATTTTTTTAGGAAATTTTTAAAATTTCCAAATTTTTTTTGGAAATTTTGAAGCACTATCCTCGTAGTCTAGTCGTCTGATAAAGAACAATATAAAAATCACTGCTGAACCATAAAAAAATCATAATAAATATGTAAATCAGTTGAAAGATTACGAATTTATGAACATGTATCTGTAATAGTTTAAAAAAATTATATATATTATATATCTGTGGCTTGGTGATAAAAGGGCCAATGTCAAAAAAGTTGTTTTGAGAAAATTAGATTTTAAGTTTTAATTTCCATATAAATTTATAGTAACATTGCCCAGAAAAACGCTTTTAAATATGTTTTGAGTTTAGTTAGAGAATAGATGTTGGAGCCAAATAAAAGAGGGTAACGAAGGAAGTCTAATGCAATGATTAACTCAAAACAGCAAAAAATTAACATTGGCCCTTTTAGCACCAAACCACAGACATATAATATGGTTTTTATATTACAACCAGTAGGAATATTTGGTTGAAAGGGCGTTAGATACACCTGTTCCAGGTCATTCCAATCCGATTCGAATGTTCTAATAACATTCGTGGCACCCTGAGACCCTTTGAGTACTTTTTTTAAGACATTCAAAAATTTCCACACTTTAATCGAATAATTACCCAACTTTTAATAAAGTTTTCTTCAAAGCTTTGTTTAACAATCCCTTTTCATTAAATGAACAAAAAACTTTAATTTTCAATCATTTTATAATGATTTTAGTTGAAGTACGTGGTGGCGCTTAAACTCAAGTATCTTTTCCCCACTTGAAAAATTTCTGTTTTTGTATTAATTGTGCTACAACATATTTTCAGAGTTAATTCCAACATCATCATCATTATTCTCATGATCTGGAACAAAGCAAAAAAAGCAACAACTACGAAATAAAACTTTGTCCATTGCAACTGAAGAGTTGCACGACAGCAGAAAAATTTTGAAGTGTCTAAAAGGTGATGAAGTATTTGGCAAAGCAACAACTTTTAAACACCAGCCAACAGAAGCTCATAAAAAGCCACAATCAATGACTGAATGGTTGGATGGTTTGACTGACTGACTGCACTTCACTTTAAACTGCAGTTTCTGTAGCTCTACTCGTACCCTCCAACAAAAGTACTTTTGTATTTTGTGCCAAAGATTTTTCGACCACAAACAAAATAATGAAACATTTTTTTTTTTTGCTCCAATTTAAAAACTTTTTTCCCCCCAAATTGAACACTTGAAATTTTGTTAAAGATTTTGATAACCAGCTTTTAATGATGATAAGAGAAGTTCTTCTTTGCTTTACATTATTTTCTATTGAAGTTTTCAATTGGACAATTTGGAGAGTTAAATAATATTTGAATTGTACTTGAGCGTAAAAGACTTGGCAAATATAATTTGGTCAGCAAAGCTTAAGAATATAATAATTGATGAATGTGGCAGCAAAATTTAAGATTTATTTAAGAGACAAACAACTGTCCCATGGTGGTTTAAAACGGAAAAAGTGGTAATAAATCTGTCTGATTGCATTAGTATGCATGAGAGAATTGCTAAGGAGGACCCAAACTTTCAAAATTTTGAACTTATGGTAACCCTGCACAGGCTGAATCATTGGGCGTTAAAGTACCACATTAAAAGTGAAAAATCTTTAAGACCATGTAGCTCATTTAATTATTGTCCAATATGGGTTAATTTTTTATGGAATGAGCTTGAAGAAACGAAGAAAAAACATGCGTAGTTTACTCTAATAACTCTCATGGGTTTTAAGTCATTTCTTTTCAAAAATAAAAAAAAATAATTTTTCTCTTTAACTTTTTTTAATTTTTAACCCATTGTGCATTCTATACAAAACTCATAATTAAAAAAATACTGACATATAGTAAGCAGTTCAGTAAATAAAACAAAGAAAACCGTTTTCAAATATCTTGAATCGTTTAATTTTGAGAAATTTCCAAAGTCAAATATTTTTCGCTTAACGAAAAAATTGCATTTTTTTCTCAAAAAGATGCTATCAATTTTTTTACGTTTTTCTCAGAAGTTTTTATTTGAAAGTCAAAGTTTTATTATATATTTTTAGAAAATGGGATTCTGGGATGATTTTGACCAAATTCTAAATCAATGCAGCATTCACTCTACATACGGCATTGGCCGTAATTTTTCAAATTTTTACGAAAATTTTTGTGTTTTCGAACTTATAACAAAAAATTCAAGACGATTTTTAAAATTTTCTGAAATGCAGCTATAAAGCTCCAAATCTTCTCTTTAGATTTCAAAAAATGAAAAATAGCGCCAGTTAATAAAAGAAACCAAAAACTCGAATTTTATAAAAAATGACAAATTTCTTTACATCAAAATTTTAATTGTAAAAAAAGGTCAATTGGGTTTCTTATTTCGAAATTTTTTAAATTGTTTTATATAAACAATAAAACAAGCTTTATTATCATCAAAAATCACTTATGCAACTTATACAGTTTTTCGGAAATTTAAAATCAAAATTCAAAAATGATTTTTTAAAAACTAAATTTTTTGGTTTTTTTTCCCTTTTTTCCGAAATGTTCTAGAATTTATTGAATATTATTAAAATGTTGACATTCTAGTAATTTAGACATGTTTTCCTTTCTATTGATGTATAAAACATATATAAAAAGTATTGTAAACACTTACATTTCTTGTATTAAAAACACTTGCCTCAGGTCAAAAAAATAAAAATATATGCAAAAATTGGGCAAACCTTGACTTTCTTGTTTTAAGATTTTTCGTACATTTTTTCCACAAGCAAAGGGCTTAAGATATTTTTTATTAAAAAACTGAAAAGTGTATTTTTTCCAAAATTTGACTTGAAATTTGAAAAAATTTTTGAATTTTGACTTTCAATTTCTCAAAAACTGTGCAAGGTACATAAATGAGTTTTTGCCTTTATAAAACCTAAATTTATTGTTTATCTAATACTATTTAAAAATTTTCAAAAAAGAAAACCCAATTGATTTTTTTTTGCAATTAAAATTTTGATATATAGAAATTTGCCACTTTTTTATAAAATTCAATGTTCTGGATTCGTTTGCAAATTCGCGCTATGTTTTGTTTTCGAAATCTAGAGAGAACATATGGGACTATTGAACTGCATTCCAGAAAGTTTCAAAATCGGCTTGACTTTTTTGTTATATGTTCGAGAACACAAAAATTTTCTTAAAAATTAGACAAATTTCGTTCAATGCTGTACATAAAGGGAATGTTAAACTAACGTAAAGGGAATGATAAACTGACTTACATAAATGATTTTTTTCACTTATAAAGCTTATTTTATTGCTTATCTAAAACAATTTAAAAATTTTCAAAAAAGAACACCCAATTGATCTTTTTTTGCAATTAAAATTATGGTGTATAGAAATTTGCCATATTTAATAAAATTCGATTTTCTGGATTCGTTTGCGAATTTGTGCTATTTTTTATTCTTGAAATCTAAAGAGAACATATGGGCCTATATAACTGCATTTTAGAAAGTTTTAAATCGGTTTGACTTTTTTTGTTGTATGTTCGAAAACACAAAAATATTCTTAAAAATTGGGCAAATTTTATTCAATGCTATACGTAAAGGGAATGTTAAACTGACTTACGTACATGATGTTTTGCAGTTATAAAGCTTATTTTATTCTTAATCTAAAACAATTTAAAAATTTTTAAAAAAGAAAACCCAATTGATCTTTTTTTGCAATTAAAATTTTGATATATAAAAATTTGCCATTTTTTATAAAATTCGATTTTCGGGATTCGTTTGCAAGTTCGCGCTGCTTTTTATTCTTGAAATCTAAAGAGAACATATGGGACTGTATAACTGCATTTCAGAAAGTTGCAAAATCGGTTTGACTTTTTTGTTATATGTTCGAAAGCACAAAAATTTTCTTAAAAATTAGACAAATTTCATTCAATTTTGTACGTAAAGGAAATGTTAAACTGACGTAAAGGGAATGTTAAACTGACTTACATAAATGATTTTTTGCAGTTATAAAGCTTATTTTATTGTTTATCTAATACTATTTAAAAATTTTCAAAAAATGAAACCCAATTGACCTTTTTTGCTATTAAAATTTTGGTGTATAGAAATTTGCCATATTTAATAAAATTCGATTTTCTGGATTCGTTTGCGAATTTGTGCTACTTTTTATTCTTGAAATCTAAAGAGAACATATGGAACTATATAACTGCATTTTAGAAAGTTTCAAAATCGGCTTGACTTTTTTGTTATATGTTCGAGAACAAAAAAATTTTCTTAAAAATTAGACAAATTTCGTTCAATGCTGTACGTAAAGGGAATGTTAAACTAACGTAAAGGGAATGATAAACTGACTTACATAAATGATTTTTTGCACTTATAAAGCTTATTTTATTGTTTATCTAAAACAATTTAAAAATTTTCAAAAAAGAAAACCCAATTGATCTTTTTTTGCAATTAAAATTTTGGTGTGTAGAAATTGGTAATTTTTTATAAAATTCGATATTCTGGATTCGTTTGCAAATTCGCGCTACTTTTTATTCTTGAAATCTGAAGAGAATATATGGGACTATATAATTTCATTTTAGAATGTTGCAAAATCGGCTTGACTTTTTTGTTATATGTTCGAGAACACAAAAATTTTCTTAAAAATTAGATAAATTTCGTTCAATGCTGTACATAAAGGGAGAGTTAAACTTACGTAAAGGGAATGTTAAACTGACTAACATAAATGTTTTTTTGCAGTTATAAAGCTTATTTTATTGTTTATGTAAAGCAATTTAAAAAATTTCAAAAAAGAAAACCCAATTGACCTTTTTTGCAATTAAAATTATGGTATAAAGAAATTTGCCATTTTTCATAAAAATCGATTTTTTGGATTCGAAAATGTTCGAAAACACAAAAATTTTCTTAAAAATTACACAGATTTCGTTCAATTCTGTCCTTTACGTAAATGTTAAACGGACTTAAATTTTGGTTAAAAATAATCGTAGAACCCCAATTTTTAGGGATATATAATAAAATATTAACTTTTAATAAAAAAACTTCTCAAAAAAGTCAAAAATTTATAACTTAAAAAAAAATGAAATTTTTTTATTAAGCAAAAAATATTTGACTTTGGAAATTTCTTGACACAAAACGGTTCTAGGTATTTGAAAAAGGGTTTCACAGTTTTATTGCCTAAATTATTTGCTATATGTCAGTATTTTTTAAAAAAATATTGGTCTTAATATTGAATGCACAATCGGCCAAAAACTAAAAAAAGTCGAATAGAAAAATTAGTTTTTTAATTTTCAAAGTGATATAACTTAAAACCCATAACAGTTATTATAGTAAAGTAAAGATGTTTTTTCTTTGTTTCTTTAAGCTCATTCTAAAATATAGAAAATCAGCCATATCGGACTGTAATTGAAAGAGCTATACGGTCCAAGAACATTTTTTCTAAGGTAATATACTTTGATGCCCCATAATTCACCCTCTGTAAATACAGGGTAAACATAAATCTAAAATTCGAAAAGCTTGGGTACTCCTTAACAATTCTTTCACACATACTGATAAAATCTGACTTACAGTTTAGAAGATATAGACATATTACCAATTTTTTTTTGTTTCAAATCTCTATGCGACATTTATAGCCTAATTTTATCTTCATGTGAGTCATGTATAAATAAATTTTCAAAAATTATCTTTTTTTATTAATTCAACTCAAATTTTATATAGAATTCTAATAGTATGCAGAGCCATCATCATTATCTCCAAGTAGTTCAAGTTCAAACATTGGCTCGTCTTCCTCATTTTCTTGATAGACTTCGTTTAAAACATCTTCACCATTAAATAGGGGTTCCATTTCATTCTCATTATTGTTATAATCATCATAATAATCATCTTTTTCTCCAATGACACTTTCAGCATTTTCATCAAAATCCTCCAGATCTTCATCGAACTCACTTACCTTATCTCTTACCAAATCATTTTCATTCGGCATATTTTTCGGTTGTTCTAAATTTCCCCGATTTTCGCTTAATATCTGATTGCAATTTATGCAAAAATATAAATTTGTATTATAGTCCACCTGATGGCCATGTTTATCGATATAAATCATTTTGATTTCCTCCAAAGCTTTTAAATTTCCATTCCCTGGCTTTTCGTTTGTAGAATTTTTGATAACTTCTTGAGATTTTGAAACATTTTCATCATTTAGTGCTTCCGGAGTTATTTTTTCTTCAGTGTCTAAGTTATGTTCATAGGGACTTACGGTAGAAGCTGTAAAGCTTTCAGGTATGGCAGCTTTGAAATTTATTTCCGATATTTCGGGTACAGTTTTAGGTTGTAAGCTTTCTAAAAGCTTGCCATTTTTAGTTGAGGAGATATTTGCAGCTTTACCAGAAGATATAAGAGAAAAAGCTGAAAAAGTTGTTTTTTTTCCAATTATTAGTTAAAGCTTTTCTTTTAAAAGTTTTTTATATAACAACCTATGATACAAATTTCAAATTTAGGAAGAAACATTTTTGTTTTTATTTTCTAGAACAATTGCTTAAAATCTTAAGTAATTTTCTTAAGTTATAAACATTTTATTATAGAACTTTTTTCTTTTTTCAAATTTTCTAATGAACTAAACTTTTTTTACTGCAGCTCCATCTCTTTTATAGGCCAGTTACAAAATGTTAAATTATGATCTTGTTTACATTCTAAACATTTGTGTAAATAAGTAAATTTAAACAAAATTTGAATATTAAAGCTAATGAGCACCTTTTATCCAATCGATTGTTATCATATCTGGGTAAGTCTTGTAATACAGATACCAAATTCGTAAGTATCTAAGATGAAGTTAAAGAAAAAGCTTTTCCGATTTTGCAAATGTTTGCAAATTTTGGAATAATGATCAAAGTCTTAATTGGTAGATTTATTGTGGTATGAAAAATTATATTCCAGCAGCACTAGGACATTAATATATAGGTCAAGTCTTAGATACTTAAACCAGATTTCCGTTTTCTAGGTCAAGTTTTAGATACTTTAAGCAGATTTCCATTATCTGACAGAAACTCTGTAACTTTTTAACTAATAAAGATTTTGTAGTCGTTCCCTTTTAAGTTAATAGATAACATCTGAAATTTTTACCGAGTTTAGGTTTTAGTTTAGATCTATGAAGAACTTTAAACTTAAAGTTCAAATTTTCGATCTGTAATTCCGTTTCAAATTTGCCAACCAATTTTTACCCACTTCCTCTTAACCGATTTGGCTCGAATTTAGGCCACAAGCCAATCTTGGAGGACAACATAATATTCTGCCATCCTTAGGTTAGTCCCTATTTTCGTTGAGGTATTTTAAATATTTTCATTAGGATGGCCCAAATGGTACAAAAATTTAAAATTCTAATTTTTAAAGTTGAATATCTTTAAAACCATAAGAGATAGGATTCGCATGTCGAGACGTTTTTTGTAGATCTTGACCTACTTATTTATTATTTAGTATGATTTTTCAGATCAGTTAGGAAATTACAATTATATAACGTTTTAAGTGATTTAAATTTCCAACCCATTTTTACCCACTTCCTCTTAACCGATTTGGCTTAAATTCAGGGCACAAACCTTAGCCCACAAACTTAGCTTAGCCCCTATTTTCATTGAGGTATTTCCCTATTTTCATTAGGATGGCCCAAATGAAACAAAAATTAAAAATTTTTAATTTTTAAAGTCGAATATCTTTAAAACCATAAGAGATAGGATGACCTACGTGTTTATTATATATCGTTTTAAGTGATTTGTGAGTCTGAGGTGCGCCGCACAGTGGGTTGAAAAAAACAAGGGAAATAATTTAATAACTTTTAAACGGTTATCTTATTATCATAAAATATTTGGCTATTGAGGACGATTATTGGAGCTTAAGTTTTGAATTTAGAGTCTGTAGACTTTTCAGGATGGAAGCTATATGCCCTCAAAGTAGGGCACCTCAGGTTTTTCGTAAAATTAAAAACAATCGAGAAGTCACATTTTTGATCCGATATAAAAGACCAGGAGTATTCGAGATTAAGTTTGGAATTTGAAGTCTGTAGACTTATCAGGAGGTTAGCTATATGCCCTCAAGGTATGGCACTTTGGGTTTTTCGAAAATTAAAAACGATCCAGAAGTCACATTTTTCCTCCGATATAAAAGAGGAGGAGTATTCGAGCTTAAGTTTAGAATTTGGAGTCTGTAGACTTATCAGGCGGGGAGCTGAATGCCCTCAAAGTAGGGCACCTCGGGTTTTCATAAAATTGAAAACGTTCCTGAAGTCACATTTTTGATCCGATATAAAAGTGGAGAAGTATTCGAGCTTAAGTTTAGAATTTGGAGTCTGTAGACTTATTAGGAGGGGAGCTATATGCCCTCAAGGTAGAGCACTTTGGGTTTTTCGAAAATTAAAAACGATCCAAAAGTCACATTTCTGATCCGATAAATAAGAGAAGGACTATTCGATCTTAAGTTAAAAATTTAGAGTCTTTAGACTTATTAGAAGGGGAGCTATATGACCTCAAAGTAGGGCACCTCGGGTTTTTCGAAAAATTTAAAATGTTCCAGAGGTCACATTTTTGATGCGATATAAAAGAAGAGGAGTATTCGAGCTTAAGTTTAGAATTTGAAGTCTGTAGACTTATCAGGAGGGGAGGTATATGCCCTCAAGGTAGGGCACTTTGGGTTTTTCGAAAATTAAAAACGTTCCAGAAGTCACATTTTTGATACAATATAAAAGGGGAGGAGTATTCTTGCTTAACTTTAGAATTTGCACTCTGTAGACTTATTAGGACCTCGGTCTAAAAGTCACATTTTTAATCCGATATAAAAGATTTGTATACGTACGAAATCTGCTAGTTGAGATCTACAAAAAATACACGTATGGTTTATCTACTATAGTTTATGAGATATTTGATACTATAGTTTATTTGATATTTGATATCGGATCTTGAATTATTTCCCTACATGTTTTTCAACTGACTTTGCGGCGAAAATGTTATAAATATGTTTTCCATTGGTCCATATTTGACCTTAAGTTTTGAAATAGTCTGGCTTGATTTATGATTAAGAAACAGCTGTTTCTTACTTGTTTTCTTCTGAAAAAAGTTTTACCAAATTTAAATCCCAAACCGGATTTTGTGAGTCTTTAGAATTCTCGATCATGATCTTGGTGGTTATATTTTTAAGAAGATCCCTTGATATTATACTCTTTTGTATATTCTTTTCAAAAGTATTGAACGATTTGACAACTGATCACTATAAGGGAAACCTCCATATTTCTGCTCGATCTCTTTCTGTCTCTCTCTCTCCCTCTCTCTCTCTATTGATCTTCACTTACTTAAAGCTTACTCTTGAGTAAACTTTAACTTTTATTTATTAAATGCAGTTAATAAAAGCTTTTGAATTCATGAATTGTTTATACAAAATTCTCGCTCCCAAAAACGTGTTTCCTCCCTCCCTCTCTCACCTCTCTTTCGACCAAGATCAGCGGCATCAGACAGCAAATGTAAACAAACTATAAATGATAAAGACAAATACGATAAAAACAAAAATAACAACAAATTGACTGACAAGATCAAGTGGGGGCCAGGAGGTAGTTTGGCTACTGTCATATTAAAAAGAACAAAAAAAATTTTTGTTAAATATTTTGTATTTTTTCACATAAGCGTTTTTTACTCAAATTTTTATTATTGCTAATTTTTTTTTGTGAATTAAAACCCTTAGTCTCCCTTTAAAGTTTAAACAAAAACGTTACGAAAACGCTTGATAAACGGAACATAAAAAAATCAAAAATAAACAATTCTTAAAGATTCTTAATTAATTAATAACAAAAAAATGCTTAACGAAACTTACGCTCATATTGTCATCAATGAAGATCAATTGCTTCTGTACTCTACCATGTCAAATTTGACACATCCCTTCGACAACAGCACCACTGTTGTCATGATGGTTTTGGCCTGGTTTATTTTGATTCTAGGATTTTCGATTTGTTGCTGTTCTCAGTGTTTTCGAAACGGCTATTGGTCCAGTAAGTGGCGTTCTTGTGGCTTGGATGGTTTTGGTGGTCGTAGTGTAAATGGTGATGCGAATGGTGGTAACGATAGTACCAGTATAACGACCATAGCCGGTTATGTGGGTAAGTTTTTATTAAAAAAAAAAAAAACATTTTTTTGTTAGGGAGGCAAGAAATTTCATTAATAAAAGCCAGAAGCTGATAAGAATAAATAATGAAAGAGAGTAATTAAACAAAAAATTAAAAAGTAGAAAGATTGCTCATAATCTGAGAAAAAAATAAGCTTTTTGTAATAAAGCTTTTAAAGTCTAACTTAAGGCGCTGCTTAATACCCACATCTCTCAAAATGTTTCATTTTTATGTTCTAATATCAATTTACTTACTGATCATAATATTATATTACTTACTGATCACACTAGGCATCAAAGGGCAATTTAAGAAGTTCCCGGCAACCCTAAACAATTTAGAAAACAAAATTTTAGCATTTTAGAGCAAAAGTTAATACATAAAGCAATATAACTTTTTATAATGAAAACCTAGAAAATAAATTTTATTTCCATTTTAAGCCCAAAGGGTATACTGTTGATAAATCTATAAATCATCTGCATACATTTGCATATTTGGAAATTTTTTTCTATAGAAAAAATTTTAAGAAAATTTTTTTTTTCTTTTTAATAGAAAAAATTTTGAGACCAAGTTTTTTCTATATAAAAAAAAATTAAGACCAAGTTTTTTCTAAAGAAAAAATTTTGGGACCATGTTTTTTTATAGAAAAAAATTTGAGACCAAGTTTTTTCTAAAGAAAAAAATTTAAAACCAAGTTTTTTTTATAGAAAAAAATTTGAGAGCAAGTTTTTTGTAAAGAAAAAATTTTGAGACCATGGTTTTTCTAAAGAAAAAAATTTGTTTCAAACAAATTTGTTTCTATAGAAAAAGTTTTGAGACAAATTTTAAGACCAAATTTTTTCTAAAGAAAAAGTTTTGAGACCAAATTTTTTCTAAAGAAAAAATTTTGAGACCAAGTTTTTTCTAAAGAAAAAATTTTGAGACCAAGTTTTTTCTATAGAAAAAATTTTGAGACCAAGTTTTTTCTATAGAAAAAATTTCTGAGACAAATTTTTTTCTATAGAAAAATTTTTGAGATAAAGTTTTTTCTATAGAAACAATTTTGAGGCCAAGTTTTTTTTATAGAAAAAATTTTGGAGACAAATTTTTTTCTATAGATAAAATTTTGAGAGCAATTTTTTTCTATAGAAAAATTTTGAGACCAAAGTTTTTTTCAATAGAAAAAATTTTAGACAAATTTTTTTTTAATAGAAAAAATTTGAGACAATTTTTTTTAAATAGAAAAAATTTGAGACAAATTTTTTTCTATAGAAACAATTTGAGCTAACTTTTTTTCTATAGATAAAATTTGAGACAAATTTTTTTCCATAGAAAAAATTTGAGACAAATTTTTTTCTATAGAAACGATTTTGAGACCAAGTTTTTTGAAAAAAATTTGTCAGAAAATTTTTTGTATAGAAAAAAATTTGTCAGAAAATTTTTTCTATACAAAAAAATATGTCAGAAAATTTTTTCTATAGAAAAAAATTTGTCAGAAAATTTTTTCTATAGGAAACAAATTCTAACAAATTTTTTTCTATAGGAAAAAAATTCTAACAAATTTTTTCTATAGAAAAATTTTCTGACAAATTTTTTTCTATAGAAAAAAATTTGTCAGAAATTTTTTTTCTATACAAAAAAATTTGTCAGAAAATTTTTTCTATACAAAAAAATTTGTCAGAAAATGTTTTCTATACAAAAAAATTTGTCATAAAATTTTTCTATAGAAAAAATTTGTTAGAATTTTTTTCCTATAGAAAAAAATTTGTTAGAATTTGTTTCCTATAGAAAAAAATTTGTCAGAAAATTTTTTCTATAGAAATAAATTTGTCAGAAAATTTTTTCTATAGAAAAAAATTTGTCAGAAAATTTTTTCTATAGAAAAAAATTTGTCAGAAAATTTTTTCTATAGAAAAAAATTTGTCAGAAATTATTTTTCTATAGAAAAATATTTCTCAGAAAATTGTTTCTATGGAAAACAATTTATCTCAAAATTTTTTCTTTAGAAAAAAATTTGTCAGAAAAAAATTTGCCTCCCAAATTTTTTCTATAGAAAAAAATTTGTCTCAAAAATTTTTTCTATAGAAAAAAATTTGTCTCAAAAATTTTTTCTATAGAAAACAATTTGTCTCAAAAATTTTTTCTATAGAAACAAAATTTGTCTCAAAAATTTTTTCTATGGAAAAAAATTTGTCTCCCAAATTTTTTCTATGGAAAAAAAAATTGTCTCCCAAATTTGTTCTATAGAAAGAAATTTGTCTCCCAAATTTTTTCTATAGGAAAACATTTGTCAGAAAACTTTGTCCATACAAAAAATTTGTCCCAAATTGTTTTTATAGAAAAAAATTAGTCTCTCAAATTTTTTCTATCGAAAAAACTTGGTCTCAAAATTTTTTCGATAGAAAAAATTTTTCTCATAATATTTTCTATAGAAAAATATTTGTCTGAAAATTTTTTCGGTAAAAAAAATTCGCTAAAAATTTTCTTTATAGAAAAAACTTGGTCTCAAAATTTTTCGATAGAAAAAACTTGGTCTCAAAATTTTTTCTATAGAAAAAACTTGGTCTATAAAGAACTTGGTTTAAAATTTTTTTCTATAGAAAATACTTTTTCTCAAAATTTTTATTATAGACAAAAATTTGTCACAAAATTTTTTTTTATAGAAAAAAATTTGTCTCAAAATTTTTTCTATAGAAAAAAATTTGTCACAAAATTTTTTCTATAGAAAAAAATTTGCAGAAAAATTTTTCTATACAAAAAAATTTTTCAGAAAATTTTTTCTATAGAAAAAAATTTGTCAGAAAATTTTTTCTATAGAAAAAAAATTTCTAAAAAATTTTTTCTATAGAAAAAAATTTGTCTCAAAATTTGTTCTTCTTTAATTTCATTTTCTATTTGGAGTTTTAGAGCCTTTTATGGCTTGTAAGTTACGTGCCTCAACCTCTTATATTAAGATGTTTTATAGATATTTAAATGCCATAAATAGGCTTTACTTTATCATAATAATGCTCCTTATATTAGACTTTTTGCTAGTTGCAATAAATAAAGTTTTTAAATGAACTACTCCCAAAGGTATACTTTAACTTTCTTATTTTTAAGATTTGTATACATTTGCTTTCTTTTCAATTTGAAAGTTTTAAGAAACCTAATTATGATCAATTTAAAAATATGTCGAAATTTTAAGAACCAAATTGACATAAATACAATTTCTTATGGCTCCTAAAATTATGCTTTATTTTTCAAATTGCTTTAAATAATACAGTTTTTTGCTTAAAGATCCAATGATATCAAGCTTTATTGAATTATTTAATCAAACAAATTGTTTTTCTCTATTTACCTTAATTTTATTAAGGCCTTAGATTATGCTACTTGTTTTCTTGCTAAATTTTTCTGCTACAATAATTTTCAATTAGATTTTCTTGCCAATGATAGACAACTGTGTCAATGTTATATAAATTCCAAAGATTCCTACAAATTCAAATTCATCTTCATTTTTCTTCTTTTTTGTTGAGGGAGAAATTAGTAGAAAAAACGTTCGCCTAAAAGTAAACAACAGAATTGATGCCAATTGTTGGTCATGAATTTAAATTAGTTCGAAAAAAAGATGGATAACACAAAAAATGTTAGAAAAGAAATGAAAAAAATTAAAGCAAAATGACAACATGAACAAACATAATTTTACTTTTTATTTAAGATAAACAAATTTTTTCGTTTTTTTTTTTTATTTTGCTCAATCTCTTTTAAATGACATTGAACTGTGTAGCCTATTTTCAGGCATGTTGGGGTAGGGAGTCAAAACCTAAGTTAAGTGGTGGTTTTTTATTTACCACACTCTATTTTTTGCTGATTTGTCTTCTTCTAAATGTATAAATTACTAAATTATGCAACATTTTAGAGGCTTTTAAATTGATCAAGAAACGTGAGTTTTTGCCAAAAACCAACATTTCTATACAAATTTCGGCTACTTCTGCTTTCAACGAGGGAGTTTGTTCATTTGCTTGTCATTGTTTAATGGCAGTTGTTGATGTTATGCTCCAAAGGGATATTAAAAGAAATAAATTGGCTGAAAATTTGGTATTTTTACATTTTCTTCTATTAAGGCAAAAAAACTTTTATTGGCCATTTGCATTAAATATTTAAGAGCCAAAAAAGGGAGATGTTAAAAAATTTTGTAAAAAATTCCTTAAAGCAAAGATCATTATGCTAAATTTGAAAAGTAAAAGAAAAAATAAAATCGAAGTATATTTTTGGGAGTTGTAAGCTTAATAAGGTTATTTGTTTTAACTTAAATGTAGTATACTATTAGGAGCCGTAGAATGAGAATGTATGGCCTACTTATGGTATTTAAATATCCATGAAATATTTAATAAGAGTTTGAGGCACGTAAAACCTAGAGCCATAAAAGATCTTAATACTTTTAATACAAAATCAAATAGAAGATTTTTGGAAATATAGAAAAACGTGTTAGCAATTAAGGGGATTAAGTGCTTAATAATTTAATAAATATTAAATTTATTCGAAGAACTAATCCAATTTTCCACTCCCAAGTAAATACAATATTTTTTGAAAATTTAAATTTCTGGAAAAAGGTATATTGGAATATGAAAAATTGAAAAGAATGAAAAAACAATTTAAACGTAATTAAATACCAATAGACTACTAAATAAACTTAAATTAAAATTAGTTTAATTTTAAAGAAAAAATACAAAATTATTTGTTTTTTAATTTTTAAAATATTTTTTTGTAAATAAAATATTTTTCAAATTTCCCTAAAATTAGGCAATATTTTTTTAAAAGTTGAGTTTTCCAAAAGCCAACAAAAACTCAAATTAAAGAAAAATATATCTAATGTAACGGCGTACAAATCAGACTTTCTTCAGTAAGGGGAAAAAATTCATTAATTTTTGTTTTGAAAAAATACTAATTTCTCTTCAAATTTGGCTTGATGGACATACAAACAACCAAAAAATCAAACCTGCACACATTATTACTTATAACATATACGAGTATAGGTATTTTAGAATATGAACAATTTCCTAAACTATCCAATATTTTTTTAGCAAATTAAACTTAATTTAATACCAATAAACTAACAAATAAACTTAAATTGTAATTAGTTTAATTTTAAGCAAAAAATACAAAATTATTTGTTTTTTAATTTTTAAGATGATTTTTGTAAAAAAAAATATTTTTTAAATTTCCCTAAAATTAGGCAATATTTTTTGGAAAGTTAAGTTTTTAAAATCTAATAAAAACTCAAATTAAAGCAAAATATATGTAATGTAACTGCATTTGTCGGACTTCCTTGATTAAAGGGTAAACATGTATTAATTTTTATTTTAAAAAAATACTCATTTCTCTAAAAATTTGGCTTGATTGACATGCAAACAAACAAATAATCAAACTTACACACATTATTACTTACAACATATACGAGTATAGGCATTTTAGAATATGAAAAATATCTTAAACTATACAAATTTTTTTAAAAACAAATTAAACTCAATTAAATACTAATAAAGTAACAAATAAACTTAAACTGTAATTAGTTTAATTTTAAACAAAAAATACAAAATTATAAAGTTTCTTATTTTTGAAGATATTTGTATGAAATGAATTTTTCGTAATTTATTTGTCTCCTAAAATTAGGCAATATTTTTTAAAAAGTTAAGTTTTCCAAAAACCAATAAAAACTGAAATTAAAGAAAAAATTATCAAATGTAACGGCTTATAATTTTTTTTTTTTCAAAACTTTCTTCAGTTAGGGATAAAATTAAATACCAATAAACTAACAAATAAACTTAAATTGAAATTAGTTCAATTTTAAACAAAAAATACAAAATTATTTGTTTTTTAATTTTTAAAATATTTTTTGTAAAAATTTTTTTTTTTAATTTCCCTAAATTAAAGAAAAATATATCTTATACTTTTTTCAGTAAAGGGTAAGAAATTATAATTTTTTATTGTGAAAAAATACTAAATACAAATTTTGCTTGATGGACATACACCCAAACAAATTATCAAACTTACACTCATTATTACTTATAACATATACTAGTATAGGCATTTTAGAATATGAACAATTTCTTAAACTATTTAAATTTTTTTAAAAACAATTTAAACTCAATTTAATACCAATAGACCACCAAATAAACATAAACTGAAATTAGCTTATTTTAAAACAAAAAATACAAAATTTTTAATCTTTTTATTTTGTAAGATATATTTAGCAAAAAAAAAATTTCTAATTCCCCTAAAATTAGGCAATATTTTTTGAAAAGTTGAGTTTTTCAAAAACTAATAAAAACTCAAATTAAAGTAAAATATATCTAATGTAACGGCATACAAAATTCTTTTCAAGGCTTTCTTCATTAATGGCAATAATTCATTAATGTTTCAAAAAAATATTAAAATAAATAAATTTTCAATTATGGTTTTCATATTTTCTTCGTATTTCCTACACTTGGACAAAAAATACAAAACTATTACTTTCATCATTTTTGATATGTTTTTTTCAAGAAAATATTTCTTAAAATTTGAAAGACTCCTAAAATTAGGCTATATTTTTGAAAATTTGAATTTTTCAAAATTAATGAAAACTCAAAATAAAGAAAAATATAACTAATACAGCTGCATAAAAAGTTTCTTAGGGCTATATTTAGTTATTGGAAATATTATAATACCTTTTTAAAAATTTTCCAGAAAAATAATTGATCTTAAATGTTTGTTTTCATATTGTATTTCATTAATTTTAGATAAAAAATACAAAATTATTTCTTCATGGTTATCATGGTTATGGTTTTTTTGAAATTTAAAATTTTTAAAATTTATATGGCTCCTAAAATTAGGCAATATTTTTTGAAAAGTGGCATTTTTCAAAAATTAACAAAAATTCAAATTAAAGAAAAATAAATAAAAGAATATACGGCCTGCAAAATTTCTTTCAACTATTAACCTAATTATTCCAAAAAATAATATTAAACTTTTAATAATCTTCACAACAAAAAGTTTGTGCTTAATTTTGGTTTCATTATTCCATTTGACAAGCTTTATACTAAATAAACAAAATTATTTCTTTGATTATTTATGATATTTTTTGCAAAAAAAATATTTAAAAAATTTACGTATCCCCTAAAACTAGGCAACATTTTTTAAATTTTAGTTTTCTTAAAAAGTAATAAAAATTCAAATTTCAAAATAATATATCTAAAATGAATGCATACAAAATTTCTTTTTGAGACTTCATTATTTTTTTTTATTTATAAGACTCCCAAAATTAGGCAATATTTTTTGAAAAGTTTTATTTTTCAAAAATTAACAAAAACTCAAATTAAAGAAAAATATTTCAAAACTTCAGCACACAAAAAATTTTTTAAGAATTAAATCAATTGTTGAAAAAAAATATTAAACTTTTAATAAACTTCAAAACAAAAAGTTTGTGCTTGATTCTGTTTTTAATAATTCATCTTATAAGCTTTGAACTTAATAAACAAAATTATTTTTTTAATTATTTATGATATTTTTGCAAAGCAAATGTTTTCAAAAATTTACATATTCCCTAAAAATAGGCAACATTTTTAAAATTTTCAATTTTGATTTTTATATATTATTTCACAAATTTTAGACTAAAAATACAAAATTTTTGATTATTAAAAATATTTTTTCAAAGAAATTATTATTTTTTCAAATTTATGTATTCCCTAAAACTAGGCAACATTTTTTAAATTTTAGTTTTCTTAAAAAGTAATAAAAATTCAAATTCCAAATTAATATAACTAAAATTAATGAATACAAAATTCCTTTGTGTGACTTGATTTAATAATTTTAAAAATTTATAAAATCTTTAATAATTTTCTGAAAAAATTTTAAGCTGCATTTTTTGTTTCCATAAACCATTTAATGTTCTTAAAAACAAAAAGTTAATAAAACTTTACTTTATTTCTTTCATATTATTAAAAACTGTTTCCAACTCATAAGCCATAAATACCATAGTTTCTTTATAGCAATCCTTATCTCTCTCAATGAAATTACGTTTCCTTTAATTTCTTGTAAACCCCCACACTTAATATATTTAAACACTTATTCCTTAATATCTTGTTCACTTACATATAAACCCAGCCATTCTTAATTACATTGCAATCCTTTACATTCATATAAACAAGCATACGTATACATTAAAATGCATACCTTGAGGCACTCGTCACATATAATAATTTAAAGCATACTTTCAGGAAATTACAATAATAATGAATAAACTGATAATGAACTTAAAAAAATTGTACTTGTCCTGAAAAATATAAAAATACCAAGAGAAGAATGAAAAAATTGTCCTATAAAATATTCTTGTATTTATTTTTCATGCCACAGTTTTTTTGCCTCGTTGTAGTATTTTTCTGCTATTGTTATCCTTTATTGCATTATCTTTACTCGTAAATGTATGTATTGAAAACTCATTGTCACTCCTAGATGCGTGCTATACAAAAAAATATTCATTTACATATTAATATGTATTGTAGTGTGTGTAAGTATAAAAGTATGTGTTTGTCATGCATAATGTAATCATAAAGCTGAGTAGATTGTGTGAAATTCTGTTATAAATACAAAGAACTGAAAAACGAAAAATAGCTTTACTAGCATTTGAGTATTGAAGGCGAAGGGAAAAACTTTTAATATCGTAGAATATTGCTATTGTCTGCTTAATACAACCGACTAGCAGCAGCAATATGCATGATAAAATTGTTGTCATTTTATTCATATATTGAACTTTATCAACTTATAACAAATACATGTACAATAAACTCATACTTATACAAGCAAGTGACATGGAACATGAAGATAAGAAGAGAGAATTCGAACGAAATACAGAGGATCTTAAAAAGGGGTTTAATTTCTAGGCAAATATTTTTAACAGACAAAAACTATTTAAAACCTCAATTAGTATAATTCAAAAGGAAAAATACAAAATTATTTGATTTGAAAAAATTGTAAAAATGATACACAAAAAAATATTAAAAAAAGTTGCCCCTTTATTTAGGCAACACTTTTTAAAATTTCAAAAATTTTATGAAACAAATAAAATTGAAATTACAGAAAAATAATATCAATTTAATGCAGCTAAAAGAAAAGCTATAATTATCAGGAAAAATATTTTTTACAAATTTTGAAGACAAATATTTCCAACACAGGAAAAATATTGAAAACCATAATTGGCATAATTTAAGAGAAAAAATACAAAATTACTAAATATTTTAAAATAGTACAAACTATACAAAAAACATTTTTTTTTCAAATGTTACCCCATAAATAGGCAACATTTTTTAAAACTTTAAATTCTTATAAAACAAATAAAAACTGAAATTTTAGAAAAATTTTAGAAATTAATGCAGCTAAAAAAAATTCACAAATTGTAAAGAAAAATATTTTTACAAATTTTTAAGACAAATATTTTGAATAAAGACAAGATATTTAAAATCTTAATTAGTAAAATTTTAAAGGAAAAATACAGAAATATCTGATTTTTTTTAAATAAACAAAATTATAAAAAAATAATATTTTTTACAAATTCTCCCCCGTAAATAGGCAACATTTTTTAAAACTTTAAAATCTTGTAAAACAAATAATAACTGAAATTGCAGAAAAATTCTAGTAATTAATGCAGCCAAATAAAATGCAAAAATTGTAAAGAAAAATATTTGTTTTTAAATTTTACGACAAATATTTATAACACAGGAAAAATATTTGAGACCTTAATTAGTAAAATTTCAAAGGAAAAATACAAAATTATCTGAATTTGTTTAAATATTAAAAATTACACAAAAACCATATTTGTTTACAACATATCCCCCCATAAATAGACAACACTTTTTAAAACGTTAAAATATTGTAAAACAAATAAAAACTAAAATTGTAGAAATAATCTAGAAATTAATGCAGCTAAAAAAACTTACTAATTGTACAGCAAAATATTTTTTAACAAATTTTCGAGGCAGGAAAAATATTTAAAACCTTAATTACTAAAATTTTAGAGGAAAAATACAAAATTAACAAAATTTTTTTTAAATAATAAAATTTATACAAAAAACAATATTTTTCACAAATTCTCCCCCAACAAATACGCAACACTTTTTAAAACGTTAAAATCTTGTAAAACAAATAAAAACCGAAATTGCAGAAAAATTATAGAAATTAATGCTGCTAAAAATAACCTTTTCAACTAATTTTCAATACAAATATTTTAAATAAAGACAAGATATTAAAACCTTAATTAGTAAAAATTTAGAGGAAAAATACAAAATTATGCGATTTTTGTTTAGTATTTAAAACTATACAAAAATATTATTTTTCACAATATTTACCCCCATAAATAGACAACACTTTTTAAAATATTGAAATCTTATAAAACAAACAAAAACTGAAATTGTAGAAAATTATAGAATTTAAAGTAATTTAACTTTTAAAAACAAATATTTATGTATTACAAAGATTGCTCCTGTTAATAGGCAATATTTTTTTTAATAAATAAAAATTTTACAAAACGTCTGAAAACTGAAATTGCAGAAAAATATAAGAAATTAAATTTAGTTAAAATATATATTAAAAATTATGGAGAAACAATATTTTCAGAAATGTTTGCCCCGTATATAGGCAACACTTTTTAAAATCTTGGAATTTTGTAAAACAAATCAAACCCGAAATTACATAAAAATATAAGAAATTGAATGTAGTTAAAATAAATAAAAAAATTATAAAGAAACATTTTTTTATAAAATTTTTCCCAGTAAATAGGCAGCACTTTTTAAAATCTAATAATTTTTAAAAACAAATAAAAACTGAAATTGCTCAATAATTAGAGAAATAATATGAGCTATAACTAAATAGTAACACATATTTAGAAACATTATTTTTACAATATTGCCTCCCGTTAATAGGCAACACTTTTTCAGATCTGAAGACAAAAGTTCAAATTGCTTAAAAATATGAAGAAATTAAATGCAGTTGCAATAAAAAGTAAATATTTTTAATAAAAGTAGTTTTTGTAAAGTTTTGTACTCATAAATAGACAACACTTTTTAAAAACTACGAAATTTATTAAGCAAATAAAAATTTAAATTGTTTTAGAATATAAGAAACTAAACCCAATTAAAAAAATAATGAAAATTGTATTGTTGTATTTTTATTACTAAAATTTGCCCCCGTAAATAGGCAATATTTTTTTAAAAAATAAAAATTTTATAAACTGAAATTGTTAATATATAAGAAATTAAATAAAGTTAAAGTATTAAAAATTATTAAAAACCAATATTTTCACAAATTTTTGCCCCCGTATATAGGCAACACTTTTTAAAATCTAAGAATTTTGTAAAATAAATCAAAACCAAAATTACATAAAAATATGAAAATATATTTAATGCAGTTAAAATAAAAATTGAAAATTCATTAAGAAAATTTATTTAAACATACTTAGGACAAAAGAAAATTGATGACAAGTCCTTTATAAATCGTTTCTTTCATGAAAATGTAAAAACATAAATTATTTTTATTTATTTATTTATTAAACCAAGTAATATAAAAAGCTTCTTAAGGCCAATTAACTTATATTACATATGTAAAATTCCTGAATAACAATAAAAATTTATATTAATTCTAAATCTATTCTAAAAATATATATTTACAAAATAAGTAGATATATAATTAGTTAAATTTCCAGTCAAAAATACAAAATTATTAAAGATTTTATATTAGTAAAATTTAAGAACAAAAGCTAAATTTTCGAAAATTGAGAGGCACCTAAAAGTAGGCAATAATTTTTAAAAATAAAAAATGTTTGAAATATAACAAAAACCTAAATTAAAGTAAAATAAAGGCAATACAAAAAAGTAATGTGATGTTCTAAATTATATTGAAAATATTAAAAATTTAAATAAAATATTTAAAAACAAATTTTAAATTTCATAAACTAATATGTTTTGAATTCCACAATCCAAATGATTGGGTTCTTAATGATCCTTCGTAATAATCGGAACCATATTGAATTCTAATAACTCCCTTTTAAACAAAACTCTGTTCCCTAAACCTCTATCTAGTCATATTCATAGTAAAGTGTGTTAGTTTTTCTCCCAAGTAAAGCACAGGAAGAATAAACAAAAGAAAAATATACAAAAATATCCCTATGAATGAAATTTTTATTGTACATCTATGTTGTTATTTGCATGACAATGATATTTGCTTCATATTAGAAATAACATGTCCCCATTTACTACTCCCGGTTCTGTCGTTGTTCTCATTGTTAACAGAATGTTGAAGATAATAAGTTATAAAGTGTATGATGATCAGAAGAAGACAAAAAAATGGCATAAACAGGAAAGATACTTCAGTCATACACACTCACTCACACATACATAGACAAGCACTCACAATTATTGAAGGAGTATTTGATAGTGTGATGATGGTATCGATTGAATGTGTGTGATAGGTTATGTAGCTATTGGTGTTGTTGTTGATTTTCTTGTTCTAGTGCTAGTAAAACAAAACTAACAACAACAAATATTTGAGTGTGATGATGGAAAATTTATGCTTGTTATCGCATAAAAATGACTGTTGCTAACAATTGTTCCCCATTTGATATTTTAGCATGTTGTGTGGGGAAAGTATGCTACATTTTTTCAAGAGGATAATTTAAAATTAGGCAACATATGAGTAGTTGTACATTAAGAATATAAGGGAAATGATAAGCCAATTTATTGTTTCAGAATTTCTTACAAGGGCAAGTTTTAATAGGAATAGAAAAATTGGACTAAGAAATTCTTTAGCAGAACTAAAAATATTTTAAAATATAGAACAACTTAAATTAGCTTAATTTTAAGGTAATAATACAAAATTATATATTTTTTTTTTAATTTAAATTTTATGAGAAAATAAATGTTAAAATATTTTTGTTCGTCCTAAGAGTAGGCAACACTTTTTAAAATGTAAAAATAAACTTTTCAACTAATTTTCAATACAAATATTTTAAATAAAGACAAGATATTAAAACCTTAATTAGTAAAAATTTAGAGGAAAAATACAAAATTATGCGATTTTTGTTTAGTATTTAAAACTATACAAAAATATTATTTTTCACAATATTTACCCCCATAAATAGACAACACTTTTTAAAATATTGAAATCTTATAAAACAAACAAAAACTGAAATTGTAGAAAATTATAGAATTTAAAGTAATTTAACTTTTAAAAACAAATATTTATGTATTACAAAGATTGCTCCTGTTAATAGGCAATATTTTTTTCAATAAATAAAAATTTAACAAAACGTATGAAAACTGAAATTGCAGAAAAATATAAGAAATTAAATTTAGTTAAAATATGTATTAAAAATTATGAAGAAACAATATTTTTAGAAATTTTTGCCCCCGTATATAGGCAACACTTTTTAAAATCTTGGAATTTTGTAAAACAAATCAAAACCGAAATTACATAAAAATATAAGAAATTTAATGCAGTCAAAATAAATAATAAAGATCATATAGAAACATTTTTTTACAAAATTTTCCCCAATAAATAGGCAGCACTTTTTAGAATCTAAGAATTTTATAAAACATAATAAAATCTGAAATTGCTGGAAAATATGAGAAATAATATTAACTTCAAATTAATAGTAACAATATATTGAAAAATCGTATTTTTAATATTTTCCCCATTAAATAGGCAACACTTTTTAAAATTTAAAAATTAAAATTGCAGAAAATATGAAAAACATAAAATGCAGTGGAAACAGAAAGTAAACATTTTTAATAAAAGCAATTTTTGTAAAACTTAGTCCCCAATTATAGGCAACGCTTTTCAAAAACTAAGAATTTTGTCAAGCAAATAAAACATGAATTTGTTTAAAAATATAAGAAATTAAACTCGATTAAAAATCATAAAAATTCGAAGAAAAATATTTGTTAGAAAAGTTTGCTCCCGTAAATAGGCAATATTTTTTTTAAATAAATAAGATTTTTGGAAAACACATAAAAACTGAAATTGCAGAAAAATATAAGAAAATAAATTTAGTTAAAATGTACATAAAAAATTGTGGAAAAACAATATTTTCACAAATTTTTGCCCCCGTATATAGGCAACACTTTTTAAAATCTAAGAATTTTGTAAAATAAATCAAAACCAAAATTACATAAAAATATGAAAATATATTTAATGCAGTTAAAATAAAAATTGAAAATTCATTAAGAAAATTTATTTAAACATACTTAGGACAAAAGAAAATGACAAGTCCTTTATAAATCGTTTCTTTCATGAAAATGTAAAAACATAAATTATTTTTATTTATTTATTTATTAAACCAAGTAATATAAAAAGCCTCTTAAGGCCAATTAACTTATATTACATATGTAAAATTCCTGAATAACAATAAAAATTTATATTAATTCTAAATCTATTTTAAAAATATATATTTACAAAATAAGTAGATATATAATTAGTTAAATTTCCAGTCAAAAATACAAAATTATTAAAGATTTTATATTAGTAAAATTTAAGAACAAAAACTAAATTTTCAAAAATTGAGAGGCACCTAAAAGTAGGCAATAATTTTTAAAAATAAAAAAATTTTGAAATATAACAAAAACCTAAATTAAAGTAAAATAAAATAAAGACAATACAAAAAAAGTAATGTGATGTTCTAAATTACATTGAAAATATTAAATAAAATATTTAAAAACAAATTTTAAATTTCATAAAGTAATATATTTTGAATTCTACAATCCAAATGATTGGGTTCTTATAGATCCTTCGTAATAATCGGAACCATATAAAATTCTAATAACTCCCTTTTAAACAAAACTCTGTTCCCTAAACCTCTATATAGTCATATTCATAGTAAAGTGTGTTAGTTTTTCTCCCAAGTAAAGCACAGGAAGAATAAACAAAAGAAAAATATACAAAAATATCCCTATGAATGAAATTTTTATTGTACATCTATGTTGTTATTTGCATGACAATGATATTTGCTTCATATTAGAAATAACATGTCCCCATTTACTACTCCCGGTTCTGTCGTTGTTCTCATTGTTAACAGAATGTTGAAGATAATAAGTTATAAAGTGTATGATGATCAGAAGAAGACAAAAAAATGGCATAAACAGGAAAGATACTTCAGTCATACACACTCACTCACACATACATAGACAAGCACTCACAATTATTGAAGGAGTATTTGATAGTGTGATGATGGTATCGATTGAATGTGTGTGATAGGTTATGTAGCTATTGGTGTTGTTGTTGATTTTCTTGTTCTAGTGCTAGTAAAACAAAACTAACAACAACAAATATTTGAGTGTGATGATGGAAAATTTATGCTTGTTATCGCATAAAAATGACTGTTGCTAACAATTGTTCCCCATTTGATATTTTAGCATGTTGTGTGGGGAAAGTATGCTACATTTTTTCAAGAGGATAATTTAAAATTAGGCAACATATGAGTAGTTGTACATTAAGAATATAAGGGAAATGATAAGCCAATTTATTGTTTCAGAATTTCTTACAAGGGCAAGTTTTAATAGGAATAGAAAAATTGGACTAAGAAATTCTTTAGCAGAACTAAAAATATTTTAAAATATAGAACAACTTAAATTAGCTTAATTTTAAGGTAATAATACAAAATTATATATTTTTTTTTTAATTTAAATTTTATGAGAAAATAAATGTTAAAATATTTTTGTTCGTCCTAAGAGTAGGCAACACTTTTTAAAATGTAAAATTTTCAAAATCAAAATAAAATCAAAATTGCAGAAAAATCATAAAACTATTCAGAAGCTAAAACAATTTTAATCAGATATAAATTTTGACCCAATACTATTTGTTTATTCAAAATTAAGATAAATATATATATATATATATATATATATATATATATATATATATATATATATATATATATATATATATATATATATATATATATATATATATATATATATATGAGTAGTTGTACATTAAAAGAATATAAGATAATTTTGTGTTTCACAATTTCTAACTACGACGAGTTTTAATAGGGTTAAAAAATTGAACTAATAAATTCTTTAGTAAAACTTTGGCCAATCAAAAAATATAGAAAAACTTAAATTAGCTTAATTTTAAAGCAAAAATACAAAATTATTGAAAAAATTTTTTTATATAAATTTTGTGAGAAAATGCATTTTTAAATAAATTTGTACGTCCTAAGAGTAGGCAATACTTTTTAAAAACAAAAAATTGTTGAAATCCAAATTAAACCAAAATTGCAGAAAACTCTTAAAACTATTCCAAAGCTAAAATAATTTTAATCAGATATAAATTTTGACACAAAACAATTTTTTTTTTTGGGAACTCCTCAAAATTTGTTTATTCAAAATTAAGATATATATATATATATATATATATATATATATATATATATATATATATATAGATATATATATATATATATATATATATATATATATATATATATATATATATATATATATATATATATATATATATATATATATATGTTTGTTTTAGAATTTTGAACAAGGTCGAGTTTTAATAGGGATAGAAAAATTCAATTAAAAATTTATCAGTAAAACTTAAGCAAATCCTAAAATATTGAAAAACTTAAATTAACTTAATTTTAAGACAATAATACAAAATTATTTATTTTATAACAAAAATTTTTTGATAAAATAAATTTTTAAATATTTTTTTTAACCTAAGAGTAGGCAACACTTTTTAAAAATGTAAAATTTTTAAAATCTAAATAAAATCAAAATTGTAGAAAAATCTTAGAACTATTCAGAAGCTAAAACAATTTCATTTAGATATAAGTTTTGGCTCAAAACTATTTTTATTGTGTGAGCTCCTAAAATATAAACATAAATAGTTTTTTCAATAATTTGTTGCTGGGTCTTGAAATCAGTGAATACTATATTGTTTTTAAATGTGGATATTAGATTTGGTCGTATCTTTACATCACTAATCAGTTGCTAATCTAATCACTACAGATCTTGGTTCTTTGAAATCTTTTTACAACTATAATATCTATTTTAATTTAAATTAAAACTAAAATTGCTCAAATATTAAAGCAATAATACAAAATTATTACAATTTCAATTAAAGACTGCCTAATGCTAAAAATAACCTTTAAAAAATTTCACAAGCCCCTAAAAGTAGGCAAAAGTTTTTAAAATCTAATAAAAACTCAAATTGCAAAAAAATATCGAAAATTCAACAATAAAAAAATTGTCTTAAATTTTTTGTTTATTTAATTTTTTCGGTAAAAATGAATTTAAAATTTAGAAAAAAAACCTAAATTTCCTAAATATTAAAACAAAAATTATTAAATTTTTCCTTTAAAACTTTCTAATGCAAAAAATAATTTTTCAAAATATTTAAAAGTCCCTAAGAGTAGGCAATACTTTTCAAAACTTTAAAATTTCTAAAATCTAAAAAAAATTCAAACTATAGAAAAATATGATAAATACTTCAAATTATGTTTAAAACCGATAAAACTTGTACATTGCATGCATTTTTTATGTTAAGTCAATAATAATTTTCTGTTATTTCACAAATTTAAATTTTAATAAAATCCTAATTTGCTCTTAAATGAAAACAATAATACAAAATTATTGCAATGTTTCTTTAAAACCTCTTAAGGCTAATAATTAATTTTCAAAAATTTTATGAGCACCTCAAAGTAGGCAATGATTTTCAAAACTTTGAAATTTAAAAATCCAATAAAAATTTAATTTGAAGAAAAATATGGCAAATGGTTTAAATTTAAAATTATGACTAATGTGGGGTTTATATAACTCAAGCGGCTGACGATTGAGTGAAATTTACATGTGTTTTGTTATTGTAACAAAAACAAAATACATGTAAATTTCACTCAATCGTCAGCCGCTTGAGTTATATAAACCCACACTAAAACTCTTAAAACTTGTTTACTACATTTAATTTATTTTTCTTCTGTTATCCTTGACACCCAGTGGAGCATAGGGCCTCTACATTTAATTTATTTATTTTGAGTTTATTAATAATAAACTCAAAATATTAAAATTATTAATAATAAACTCAAAATATTAAAATAATAAATAATATTTTGAGTTTATTATTTTTCTTTAAAATTTTAAAATTTAAAAAAATGTAAAAACTGGATAAACCTAAATTGAACTAATATCAAAGCAATAATACAAAATTATTAACATTATTCTTAAAAATTTCTTGTTTTTAAAAATACATTTTTTAAAGATTTTAAAGCTCCTAAATATAGGCAAAGTTTTTTAAAATTTTAAAATTTTGAAAATCCTATATAAACCCAATTTATAGAAAAATATGAGAAAGGCTATAAGCCAAAAATCATATGAAAACCCTTTCGAAAATTAAAAACTTAAAGAAATGTATGTAATAGAATTTATTGAAGTTTAGTTAATTTTTTCGAATAAATTGTAAAATTCAAAGAAAACCTAAATTCCACAAATATTAAACAAATAATACAAAATTATTAGATTTTTTCTTTCAAACCTACTTAACAGTAAGAAATATTTTCAAAAATTTCCCCAGACCCTAAAAGTAGGCAAAGTTTTTATAAACTTGAAAATTTTAGAAATCCAAGAAAAACTCAAATTAAAGAAAATTATGAATAGCACTATAAAATAAAATATTTATTAAAATGTTGCTCCTAAGACTTAAAAATTCTACTATTACCCACTTTTTTGAACATCTATTTCTTTTGATCAAACCCTATTCTATTATTTTTCATTCGCACTATCCTTGTTTTCCATAATTTATGTACACATACATATAAATATTTCAATACACAATATCAAGTTTGTTTTTGCATTTTGTACAAAAGGACAAAATAAATATTTTTCTAAAGATAGTCATCCATTTGTTAGATAGTCACAGGGACAGACATTTCAGTCATATCACAGAGTTGAAGTGTATTGTCGAAAAATAGGGAAAAAAATTTAAAAAACATCAACAAAATTCGAATAACAAAGCTCTACAGAGTACTACTACTACTAGTTAGGAGTCATTTGTTTCTTGTTTTTTTCTATGAAGAATAACCCAGTAAACAAGTAAAATAACTTATAGATACTTATGTTGTCCTTATGTCTAGCAAAGATTAAACAGAATCCAACCGATAAATGTATCAAAATTTTAGATTCAAAAGCATAAGCTAATAAATAATATTTTAATAAAAATATTGGTCTTACTTTATATAAATCATGTAAGTTATCTTGACATTTCTCTGATAATAGTCGACCCTTCAAGCTTCTTACTATCGTGCTAAGATCTTTCAATATTAACAAAATTTTCTCCTTGGAACTTTTACCTATGTCTTAAGAACTCTTCACTGGGTAGCCACCACCAGAAAAAATCCTCCATCACTTTTACACTGACACGCAGCACAATACATACAAAAGCTTTCCGTCGTTTGATAGTGTCAAGTGTAAATTTATACACAAACAATTATGATTGATGGCAACTGATATCGAGGGAAAATGAAAATGGTATCAAGAATGAATAGATGAATGAATGAATGAATGAATGACTAAATGTAATATAATGATAAAAGTTCATAAATAAACACATAAATATTACATACTAAATTAAATTAACTTATTGATTTACGGAAAGCAAAAACTAAAGCATAGTTTAAGGTTTAAATAAAAGATTTTTCTTATATTTAAACTTATAGTATTTCTTTAGAAAGTTTTATGTTTAACTAACATGAAGGATATTAAAATAAAGGACCATATAAACTTTATACGGTCCTATATAACTTAATCTTTATATAGTCTTCTATTTAACCTAATCGAAGGGCTTTATATAATCTTATATTCAACCTAATCGTAGGTCTTTATATAGTCTTATATATACAAAATATTAAAGCAATAATATAAAATTATTACAATTTTAATTTAAAACTACCAAATGCTAAAAAATAACTTTTCAAAAAATTTAACAAGCCCCTAAAAGTAGGCAATTTTTTTTAAACATAAACATTTTTTAAATCTAATAAAAACTCAAATTGCAAAAAAATATGGAAAATACTACAAATCTAAAATTATATGTAAAAACTTTTTAAAATGACCATGAATTCTTTTTTTTTTTTTTTGTTTAATTAGTTTTTTCGCTGAAAATTTTATAAATTGAAAATTTAGAAAAAAACCTAAATTGCTCAAGTATTAAAACAATAATACAAAATTATTAATATTTTTCTTTAAAACAACTTAATGCTAAAAATAATTTTTCTAAATATTCACAAGCCCCTAAAAGTAGGCAATATTTTTCAAAACTTTAAAATTTAAAAATTCTAAGTAAAATTCAAATTATAGAAAAATGTGATTAATACTTCAAATTATGTTAAAACCCGATAAAACTTGTCTATTGCATGCATTTTTTATGTTTAGTTAATGTTTTTCTGGGAATGTTTCGCAAATTGAAAATTTTGTAAAAAACTCAATTTCCTTCAATATAAAAACCTAATCGTAGGTCTTTATAGAGAATTATATTTAACATAATCGTAGGTCTTTATATGGTCTTATATTTAACCTAATGGTAGGTCTTTATACTGTCCTATATTTAACCTAATTGTAGGTCTTAAAATAGTCTTATATTTAAACTAATCGTAGGACTTTATATAGCCTTATATTTAACCTTATCGTCAGTCTTCAAGAATCGATCTTCAATTTGATTCTATATTTAAATATCAGCAGTTGTTTCCCTTTACTTAATCCCAAATAAATAAGAAATTTTTCTTGAAGCCCATAACATCCTCTTGCCATTAATTGAAGGATTTCAAGGCATATGTCTTCAAACACCGGTCACTTTTTTAATATTATAAATACAATAATTTCAAAATCATGCAATTGCTTTTTTATTGTTTTTAGTTTTTTTCCTAAGCCAATTTTCTAACCATTAAATCGCGTTAAGTGATCACATCCGTTACCTAAAAAATATATCAAAAAACCCTAACTCTTACAAAAAGATCAAACATGATCGAAAAGTTGAGAAAATAATATGATCAAATGGAATAGATGATGAGAAAAGGGAAAAGGAGGAAAAGACTAAATGTTATTTTAGCTAAGCGGAAATAAAAAGGTTCAATTAAAAAAAAACTCTTTGTTTATTTGAAATATTTGTTTGAGGCCCTTTGCGGCATCTAAAGACAATTTGATTTCTCAAACCACACAGGTCTTTTCGAAAAAGGGATTCTACAAACGAACAACTGTTTCACTTTAAAACAAATTTTGGAATATTTCGATCTTCATATATTTTGGCTTTAATCTTAATGTTTGTGTTATTTTTGTTGTTTATTAGAGACAAATAACACATTATTTTGTACTTGTTTATGATTTTGAAGATCCTTTTAAGGACTTGACTTCCTTTTTGGCTGTACTAGTATGTTTCTTCTCTAAACCTTCTGCCAGCTTCAACTCTTGAGAACGAAAATCTTCTAATCAAACAGAAGCATAAAATATTTTATTAAAAATTATTGGGTTTTAAATGTTATTTTTATGGTACTTTAGAAAAATTGTCCTTTTTCACGTTTTTTTCCTTTGGCTGAACAAATGTTGCTAGAGTTTTGTTGGGTTTATTAAAGAAAAAGGGTTTCCTTTGTTATCATCTGCTGTATCTTTCTTTGTTAGATGAGATTTTCAGGTAAATTGTGAATAATAATTTTGATATTAAATTGAAGAATTATTATGTAAGAATTTGATTGACAGGCACTTAAATGCTTAAGAGTTTTAGAAATTCATATTTTTAGTTTTGAAAATCATGATAATCGCACCTGACTAACAACAATACATAAAAAAACAATACATACAGCAAATAAAATTCTCAGAGCACATTCTCATTTTAATAGTGAGCACTCTTATTTAAAAACACTCTCCATTTGGCCAACCTTGTTCTAAGCCACAATAAATAAAAAATGCAGGAAGTTTTGAAACAAATTAACAATGACCAACAGAAAAGCATTAATAATTTTATGAAAAAAAATACCTAAAATATTAACAAAAAAAAATCTGTCTCTTATATAGGGAACAAAATAGCTAATACCGTAAAATTGTCGGCAATTCCTCTAAACACAAAAAACCTATAAATTATAACAAATTATTATTGTTTTGTCATCTTTTGTCACCTTCCGCTATTACAAAATTTTTCCCAATGTCATGTCATTTTTTAAGGGTTTAATATTTGAACAAATTCCTTATTCCGTTTTTTATTGTTTGGTCTTCTATTTATTTTTCCTCTTTTTTAGATATTTTGGAAATTTTTGTGTGTGTGTGTTTTTTCACGGTAGCCGGAAGTATCTAATGAGATCATTAGGTCATCCCTGTTTTTTACTTTAAAGTCATCCTGTTTAAGTTAATTCAATACAAAATTGTTTTGAATGGCAACAAAAATCTATGGCCCATAAACTATAGACTTAAAAGTCTATTGTCATCTAATATTATCGATGTAACTATTTTGAAATTTTATGGCCTTTGTTGGTTTTTATCAACAACGTCTAGTTTTGAGATGGTAATTTTATGCATTTTAAAGAAGGAAGTGATGATGATCGTGTTGATTTGAAATATCGTTAAAATAGGGAAATTGCCGATAACTAACCAAAAGAATTTTCAAAGACCCAAGGTTTAGAACAATGCACTAAAAACATACTATCGGAGTAATATTAAACTATACAAATACTTAGGATAAGGTTAATTAGGATAAATTCAAGACCATATAAATTCCTGAGATTGTGACAAGTATTAGACTTTGTAAAGACCTACGTGTAGGACAAATGAAAGTCTTTATAAAGGCCTACGATTATAAATATATATGGAGCTACGATTAGGACAAATGAAAGACTATATAAAGACCTACGATTAGGACAAATGAAAGACTATATAAAGACCTACGATTAGGACCAATGAAAGACTATATAAAGACCTACGACTAGGACAAATGAAAGACTATATAAAGACCTACGATTAGGACAAATGAAAGACTATATAAAGACCTACGATTAGGACAAATGAAAGACTATATAAAGACCTACGATTAGGACAAATGAAAGGCTATATAAAGACCTACGATTAGGACCAATGAAAGACTATATAAAGACCTACGATTAGGACAAATGAAAGACTATATAAAGACCTACGATTAGGACAAATGAAAGACTATATAAAGACCTACGATTAGGACAAATGAAAGACTATATAAAGACCTACGATTAGGACAAATGAAAGACTATATAAAGACCTATGATTAGGACAAATGAAAGACTATATAAAGACCTACGATTAGGACAAATGAAAGACTATATAAAGACCTACGATTAGGACAAATGAAAGACTATATAAAGACCTACGATTAGGACCAATGAAAGACTATATAAAGACCTACGATTAGGACAAATGAAAGACTATATAAAGACCTACGATTAGGACCAATGAAAGACTATATAAAGACCTACGATTAGGACAAATGAAAGACTATATAAAGACCTACGATTAGGACAAATGAAAGACTATATAAAGACCTACGATTAGGACAAATGAAAGACTATATAAAGACCTACGATTAAGACAAATGAAAGACTATATAAAGACCTACGATTAGGAAAAATGAAAGACTATATAAAGACCTACGATTAGGACAAATGAAAGACTATATAAAGACCTACGATTAAGACAAATGAAAGACTATATAAAGACCTACGATTAGGACAAATGAAAGACTATATAAAGACCTACGATTAGGACAAATGAAAGACTATATAAAGACTTACGATTAGGACAAATAAAAGACTATATAAAGACCTACGATTAGGACAAATGAAAGACTATATAAAGACCTAGGATTAGGACAAATGAAAGACTATATAAAGACCAACAATTAAGGCAAATGAAAGACTTTATAAAGACCTACGCTTAAGACAAATAAAAGACTTTATAATGACCTACGATTAATACAAATGAAAGACTATATAAAGACCTACGATTAGGACAAATGAAAGACCTACGACCTACGGTTATGATTGTATATAGACCTACGATTATGACTATTTAAAGACCTACAATTATGACTGTATATAGACCTACGATTATGACTGTATATAGACCTACGATTAAGACTGTGTATAGACTTACATTTATGACTGTATATAGACCTTCGATTTTGACTGTATATAGACCTACGATCAGGACAAATGAAAGACTATATGAAGACCTACGATAACGACTATATAAAGGCCTACTATTATGACTATATAAAGACCTACGATTAGGACAAATGAAAGACTATGTAAAGACCTACGATTAGGACTATATAAAGACCAACGATATAGACAAAATAATGATTATATTAAGTCTTACGAGTGGGTTTAAGTAGTAGTTAAAATATAGTCGTTCAAATAAAATACAAATATTAGACAAAAGGGAAATTTATTTTTATCTTATAAAAAACCTTCATTAAGGATGGAATAAGACTATCTAGAGATCCAGGAATACTCTTATTTTAAAGGTAGACTGAAGATGAAATTTTCATTATCGCATGCATATAATCTTTGATATTTCGAAAATTTCACGATTTTCTCATAATTTCTTATTTACTCAGGTGTAATTATCATAATATTCCAAAGAAAAAAAATTTATAAAAAACATTTAATCCTTAAAGTGTCTGTCAATCAAATTCTTACATAATAATTCTTCAATTTAATATCAAAATTATTATCCACAATTTGGCTGAGAATCTCCTCTAACAAAGAAAGATACAGCAGATGATAACAAAGGAAACCCTTTTTCTTTAACAAACCCAAAAAGATTCTAATAACATTTGTTCAGCCAAAGGAAAAAAAGGTGAAAAAGGACAATTTTTCTAAACTACCATAAAAATAACATTTAAAACCCAATAATTTTTGATAAAAATATTTCATGCCTCTATTTGATTAGAACATTTCCGTTTTGGAGAAACAAAACTGACAGCAGTTAAGGAAAATGAAAGAAACTAACTACACAAACAAAGCAATCAGATCCTAAAAAGGATCTTCAAAATCTTAAACAAGTACAAAATGATAAGATATTTGTCCAATAAACAACAAAACTA
Organism: Stomorhina lunata; assembly: GCA_933228675.1. NCBI lineage: Eukaryota > Metazoa > Arthropoda > Insecta > Diptera > Rhiniidae > Stomorhina > Stomorhina lunata. Next base: position 114,045,323 of record OW121742.1, read on the forward strand.
ACACAAACATTAAGATTAAGGCCGTAACATATGAAGATCGAAAATATCTAAGAATTGGTTAAAAGTGAAACAGTTGTTCATTTCTAGAATCCCTTTTTCGAAAAGACCTGTGTGGTTTGAGAAATCAAATTGTCTTTAGCTGCCGCAAAAGGCCCTCAACCTCAAACAAATATTTCAAATAAACAAAGAGTTTTTCTAATTGAACCTTTTTATTTCCGTTTAGCTAAAATAACATTTAGTCTTTTCCTCCCTTTCCCTTTTCTCATCATCTATTCCCTTTGATCATATTATTTTCTCAACTTTTCGATCATGTTTGATCTTTTTATAAGAGTTTGGGTTTTTTGATATATTTTTTAGGTAACGGATGTGATCACTTAACGCGATTTAATGGTTAGAAAATTGGCTTAGGAAAAAACCTAAAAATAATAAAAAAGCAATTGCATGATTTGAAATTATTGTATTTATAATGTTAAAAAAGTGACCGGTGTTTGAAGACATATGCCTTGAAATCCTTCAATTTATGGCAAAAGGATGTTATGGACTTCAAGAAAAATTTCATATTTATTTGGGATAAAGTGAAGGGAAAAAACTGCTGATATTTAAATACATAGAATTGAAGATCTAATCATGAAGACTAGCGATTAGGTTAAAACTAAGACTATATGAAGACCTACTATTATTTTAGTTTAATATAAGACTATATAAAGACCTACGATTAGGTAAAAATAAGACTATAAAGTTAGATATAAGATATAAGATATAAAGACCTACGATTAAGCTTATTATAAGACTATATAAAGACTCACGATTAAGTTAAATATAAGACTATATATGTTGACACAAATAAGGTTTTTAATAAATTTTTAATGTGTGAAATATTCACCGAAAATCATTAACTGAACACAAAAAATGCAATAGACAAGTTTTATCGAGCCTAAACATAATTTAATGTATTCATCATATTTTTTTATAATTTGAGTTTTTCTAAGAATTTTAAAATTTTAAAGTTTTTAAAAATATTGCCTACTTTTAGGGGCTGGTGAATATGCTCAAAAATTATTTTTAACATTAAGTCATTTTAAAGAAAAATTTTAATAATTTTGTATTATTCTTTTAATATTTAAGCAATTTAGGTTTCTTTCTAAGTTTTAAATTTATAAAATTTTTACAGAAAAAAATTAATTAAACACAAAAAAAATGAATTCATGGACATTTTTTAAATCTTTTTAAATATAATTTTTGATTTGAAGTATTTTCCCATTTTTTTTGCAATTTGAGTTATAGTTAGATTAAAAAAATTTTTACGTTTTAAAAAAAATTGCTTACTTTTAGGGGCTTGTAAAATTTTAGAAAAATAATTTTTGGCATAAGACAGTCTTAAATTAAAATTGTAATAATTTTGTATTGCTTTAATATTTTTGAAATATGAGACTATATAAAGATCTAATTAGGTTAAATATTAGACTTTATGAGTATTCATCACATTTTTTTATAATTTGAGTTTTTCTAAGAATTTTAAAATTTTAAAGTTTTGAAAAATATTGCCTACTTTTAGGGGCTGTGGATATATTGAAACAACATTTCCAGCATTAAGTTATTTTAAAATTTTTATAATTTTGTATTATTCTTTTAATATTTAAGCAATTTAGGTTTTTTTTCTAAGTTTTAAATTTATAGAATTTTCAGCGAAAAATTAATTAAACAAAAAAAAATAAAAATTCATGGACATTTTCAAAAGTTTTTAAACATAATATGAGATTTGAAGTATTTTCCATATTTGTTTGCAATTTGAGTTTTTATTAGATTTAAAAAAATTTTTACGTTTTAAAAAAATTGCCTACTTTTAGGGGCTTGTGAAATTTTTGAAAAGTTATTTTTAGCATAAGGCATTCTTAAATAATAATTGTAATAATTTTGTATTATTGCTTTAATATTTTTTAAATATAAGACTATATAAAGATCTACGATTAGGTTAAACATAGGACTTTATAAAGACCTACGATTAGGTTAAATATAAAACTATATAAAGACCTACGATTAGGTTAAATATAATACTATATTAAGACCTATGATTAGGAAAAATGTAGGACTAAATATATAAAGACCCACGATTAAATTTAATATAAGACTATATAAAGTTCTACTATTAGGTTAAATATGAGACAATACAAAGACCCACGATTAGGTCAGATATAAGACTATATAAAGACCTACGATTAGGTCAGATATAAGACTATATAAAGAACTACGATTAAATTTGATATAAGACTATATAAAGACCTACGATTAAATTTGATATAAGACTATATAAAGACCTACGATTAAGTTAAATACGAGACTATATAAAGACCTTCGATTAGGTTAAATATAAGGCAATATAAAGACCTTCGATTAGGTTAAATATAAGGCAATATTAAGACCTAAGATTAGGCTAAATATAAGACTATATAAACCCCCACGATTAGGTTAAATACGAGACTATATAAAGACCTACGATTAGGTTAAGTATAAGACTATATACAGACCCACGATTAGGTCAGATATAAGACTTTTTAAAGACCTACAATGAGGTCAGATATGAGGCGATATAAAGACCGATTAGGTTGAATATGCGACTATATAAAAACCTACGATTAGGTTAAAAATAAAACTATACAAAGACCTACGATTAGGTTAAGTATAATACCCTATAAGGCCCCCACGATTCGGTTAGATATAAGACAATACAAAGACCTATGGTTTGTCCCCCAGCAACAATATTTGAGGGTGCTATCATTTATTAGCACTTAAGTGTATTTTAGGTGGAATTTAGGCTGTTTCCGTAAGTGTTTTGTATGGAAGCTATGGTTAAATGTGAACCGATTTCGATAAAATTGTATACGCTTCTCTGTGACAAATTTTATCATCACATCTGTTATAGTTTGTCATTTATTAGCAAATAAGCGATTAGCCTAGGCGAGGTTATACGGGAGCTATGGCCAAATGAAAATTGATTTCGTCTAATTTCAACAGACAAACGGACAAACAAACATACAGAAAGACGGACAGACAGAGAGAGAGAGAGAGACAGACAGACAGACGGACAAAACACATACAGAAAGACGGGCAGACAGACAGAGAGAGAGAGAGACAGACAGACAGACAGACAGACAGACAGACAGACAGACAGACAGACAGACAGACAGACAGACAGACAGACAGACAGACAGACTGGGAGGCAGACAGACAGACAGACAGACAGACTGGGAGGCAGGCAGACAGACAGACAGACAGACAGACAGACAGACAGACAGACAGACAGACAGACAGACAGACAGACAGACAGACAGACAGACAGACAGACAGACAGACAGACAGACAGACAGACAGACAGACAGACAGACAGACAGACAGACGGACGGACAGACAGACAGACAGACAGACAGACAGACAGACAGACAGACAGACAGACAGACAGACAGACAGACATACAGACATACAGACAGACAGACAGACAGACAGACAGACAGACAGACATACAGACAGACAGACAGACAGACAGACAGACAGACAGACAGACAGACAGACAGACAGACAGACAGACAGACAGACAAACAAACAAACAAACAGACAGACAGACAGACAGACAGACAGACAGACAGACAGACAGACAGACAGACAGACGGACAGACGGACAGACGGACAGACAGACAGACAGACAGACAGACAGACAGACGACAGATAGACACACACACACAGAGACATATAGACAGACAAACAGATATCGCTCAATCGTCTTAGGTGTTTGAGCCAATATTAAGAAAATTACATTCTATTCTATTCCAACATTTTTCCTAAAAATCCCTATTTTCTTATTTGTAGATAACATATACTCATGTAAATAGGTCAAATATAAATTTATTATCCTCTTTCCTTTAAAACAAGTTTCACCTCCTTTTCCTATGAAATTTTACTAAAGTTTTCTCAACATAATTTCTATTTTCATTATTATTAAAATCAGGGTTTTCCCTCTATTTTGCAAGTTCATCTTTCATTTTCTGATATCAACTCCATTTCATCTTGGAATTCCAAGAATTTCTTTGTTATCTTCAGCATCAGCTCATCAACATCATTCTTATGTCAGGCGTCTTTATCAAGACTCTATTTACTTTCGTTGTATTGGGAATGCAATTTCCATTTACTTTCTATTTCATTTGAGATGGCGTTGTAATGAAGATGATGATGAAGATGATGATGCCTGCCAAGCAACCGACAGACTAAAATCAACAAATAAATATTTGCATTTTGCAACCAAGAGTCATCACAATCAGCATTTTCTTACCTTTCCTTCTTCCCAGCTCCATATCGAGTGTTTTTGTTTGTTTTCTGGTAAAATGTAAGTGTTAGTTTTTTTTATCATTGTCTTTCCTTCTTCCCCTATGTGAATACATACATATTTACCTTTAAGATTCATTTTCTCAAATCCAGGTGCTAAAAATATGATAACCTCCATCTGATGTTTACATGTGAAATACTGACCCCCATATGAAAACAAGCAATTGTAGAAAATATAGAGCTCTCTCTATATAAAATCTTTAGTGGTTCACAATTTTATTTTTTCAAAACGAAAAAGTCCGATAAAGATCTGGTGATTAACAATTTAAGTATTTATTTAAATGTTAATAAAAGAAATGTTACTGTTTGCTAAATATGATCAGTTTTCTTTATTTAACTGCGAGTAATGAAAGAATTTTTAAAAATGATGTAATAAGGGAATTCGAGTACAAAATTTGCGTGAAATAATTTATTTATTTAATGGAGTAGGAGATAAGAATTAGGTCTGAGTAAGAAATATTTCAGTAATGCGTTAATCACACAACAATTAAAAAAAAAAAAACCTTAAAAATTTTAACAATTTATCATCAAGTGAAGGCAAACACTTTTCTAGTACATGAAACATTATTTTCGTTGCATACGAGTATGATAAAAAAAAACAAAGAAGATTTCAAAATTTTTTTCGTCTCTTTATTAATTTTAAAAGGAAACACTTTATTTAGTTTAAATACCAAATATCAACTTCAAATGTCAGTCACATCTCAAGTTGTATACATTTAAATATCAAATTTTTCACCGTGTATTCAAACATTTTTTTGTAAACCCCGAATTCGTTGAATTATTAAAAACAAAATTCGCAATCTACTGTCAACATTTTTCAGCACCTTATTGCCAAGTTTATGTGTTTTAATATACCAAAATCTGAACTGCATAAGTTTGCGCAATTTTAATTTATAGCTAATTTTAGGTGTTAACCAGTTGGTAAAATCGTACTACTTTGTGAATTATCAAAAAGAAAAAAAAAAGAAAAATGTTCTATTTTTCTTTACAAGTTTTAAGAGAAAACATTTCATTTTGATTATATACCAAATATCAACTTCAAATGTCAGCCATAACTCAAGTTATATACATTAAAAAATAAAATTCTTAACCATTTTTCAAAATTTTTTTGTAAACCCCAAATTCGTTGAAGCATTAAATCTAAAATTCGCAAAGTACTTTACCTTTATTTTAGTATTTTATAGCCAAAACTATATATTTTAATACACCTGAACTTGAACTGCATAAATTTGCGCAAATTTATTTTGTGCCCGATTTTAGGAGTTAACCATATGGTAGAATCGTACTAAATATTTGTAAATGATCAAAAAACAGAAGAAGCTTTAAAAATTTTGTATTTTTCTTTGCAAATTTTAAAAGAAAACACTTTATTTAGTTCAAATACCAAATTTTAACTTAAAATTTAGCACTACTGACACTTGTTGCATGCCTTCCAATCAGCCAGTGTCCTACAATGAAGTAAAAAAGTAAGCATATATCGCGTTTTGATAGTTACAGTAATCTAAAATGATGTTTTCTATATAAACGGAGTCAGATCTGTCTAAAATGAATTCATGCATGCAGCTCTCTTTCCAGTTTTGCCATATGGCCCTATAATGAATGTCTTTAGGTCTGCTTAGATGGCGTTGTAATGGTAATCATTTTTAACAATCACCTCTTGGGATACCAGAATATCGTTCACAGCTTGGTTCCATAGTCAGAGAGAGATAGAACATCACCTAGTGGCATTACAATTCCATTCAAGTCAGAATAGCCCAATTTGGCAAATGCATCCTCAACGTGTCACTGTGTGGTGAGGTTTCTCGGCTGGAGGAATCATTGGACCTTTTTTATGAAAATGAGGCAGGTCAAGCTTAAACAGTCAATGGTGTTCGGTATCGTGAAATGAGAACCAGTTTTTTCTTGAAGAAATAAATTTGAACGGTATGTGGTTTTAACAAGATGGCGCCACATGTCATACAGCCAGAGAAACAATTCAATTGCTACATCAGTCATTTCCCGGTCGTGTTATTTCGCGTTTTGGAGACCAGAATTGGCCGCCCATAGATGACCTTTAGATAGACCTTTAGATGTTTTTCTTTGGGGTTTTTTGAAGTCGATGGTTTACGCGAATAAGCCGACGACGACTCAAGCCTTAAAAGAGGAAATTGGACGCTGCATTAATAAAATACCGCAGCATTTATGCAAAAAGGTAATTGAAAATTTCATTAAAAGATCGCGTGTGTGCCGCGGCGGCCATCTGCATGATATCTTGTTCCATAGATAACCTCATTCTTTCTACTTTACAATATAATAAAGTTACACGATATTTTTTTTAAATATCTGTGTTTTATTTAAAATTTAAAAAATGCGTTCCAGTTGGGACACCCTTTATATATAGAAAACTTTAGCTCTCGGTCAACTTCTCTATAAAAGGGAGGGTCTATTGAGATTTGTATCAAGACATCACTTTAAAAAGCTTGTATGACGTCTTTAAATAAATAAGGGTCCATTGTTAGTCTCCTTCGATCATATTTTCAATATTTAGAAAAGTTTAGCCCTTAGCTCATCTCTAGAAAACTTAAGCCCTTCGATCTAGTTTTTTTTTAAAGACAAGAGGCTAGTGGGAGGATCTTTTGAGACTTAAATGTCGACCTTTTCAAAATGACAGCCGTGTCTTGGCCTGATATGATATCGTTCGAAAACTCAGACTTTTAAGCAAATATTGTATAACATATCTTAGGGCTTTTCAAAATTATTTATTTTGCCAAAGGTTAAATAAATTTAGTTTAAATGGAATTTAGTTTAAATGAAATTATTTTACTAACAGGGAACTTTTGACAAGTAAGTTACAATGTTGAGAACCTTATATGTGATATATTTTAAGAATATCCTAAAAGTATGCCATACAAATGTTTGTGAAATATCTTATATTTCGATCGATATCGAATGCGATGACTTGGCTCCAGTTTGTAGCTTTTAAGAACTTCATAGACCGAGTAGCTAGTCGGAGGGATAATAGACCCTTTCAAATCTAAAGCGAAGGTTTTAAATATTTCGAAGGACAAAAAATAACAAAATAGTCGGGATGTAAATATTATTCAAAAAGAAGTGTATTTGCATTTGATCCCAAACCTGTTACATTTATTTATTAATGTAACAGATCAATTTATTGATAAAAAGCCAAAAAATGTTTGCGCATAAACCAAATTCCTCGACGCGTTTCGATGGTTGGTTAAGCCATCTCTTCAGGAGGATTATCCCTAATTTAGACAGATCGAAAACCTCGCATTATTACTAAATTTACAAACATAACTATTAAGAATTAATTATTTAGGACATTAATTTATGTACCCAGCTAAACTTTTCATTACCAAATAATGGGTTAAACAGCTAAACTATTGAACACGAACTACTTACTCATTCACTGTTTAAGTCATTACATTAACATGGTGATGTCATTGGAGGCAAGTACTTACCAATTGCAGAAAAGTAATGACTTGGGTAAGCAATTGGATAACAACAACAACAAAAACTTTTTTTGTTGTTGTTTTATTTAAAAAAAATATATTTTTGAACGAATTACATTTTTTTTTATGATCCCATGGGGGCTCGAACCCAGACCCCTACATCTGCTAGGCGGAGACTCTTCCACTGAGCTACTTCATATGTTGAAAAATTAGCAGCTTATACTTAATATATATAAATTTTATTTTTAGATCCAAAATCATGTGACAATAACTTTGTTTTTCCCTGCTTTTTTTGCTTTGTTGTAATTTTTGGAAACATATTTCTATACGATTTTTTGTAAATGTTTAATTAAACAATTTAAATCTTCCCTTTTGTATAAGTTTTTATATAATATTGGCTCTTACTTACTTAAATGGCCTATAGATACAACCTATTTTCTTCGATCTTGTGCGAATATTCTTCAATTTTATAGGCCAAGTTGTGAAAAATTTTCCTCTACTTGGTCTTTCCATCCCATTTTTTATCGTTCTTATTGGACAACTCGCGGTATATGTTAGCTCACTACGTAACGTAGTTCTTTGGGTGATGTCACTAGGAGGTCAGTGTCCACAGTTGAAATGAAGGATAACCAAGATAAGTCTAGGCTTACCAAGTTAAGACCAAGGAGAACCATTGCTTGGTATCCAATAGGTATGTAGCCTACATAATCCAAATTGACTCATGATAGTATTTTTTTTATTACCGTGAGTTAGTTTTCCAAAATTTTTTTTACAGAAGGTAATATTTATGTTTTTAAAATTCAAAAATCATTTAAAAATAAATTTTTAATAAAAAAAAATTTTAAAAATTTGTTGGTGGGATTTGAACCCGGGCCATTCAGTTCAACTTACCATTTTAATTACAAATAAGTACTTATGTAATAACTTATTAGTTATTCGGAGGGTATATTGTAGTCATTACAAGGTAACCAGTTACCAGAGTACTTGCCGTTACCAAAGTTTTGCTGGGT